>CAOGCB010319864.1:0-17691 GCA_948266635.1 Cnidoscolus chayamansa
GTGAATTAATTTATAAATAAATATTATAATTTTTAATTTAAAATTATTAAAATGATAAATGAAAAAAATTCTCTTAAAGAAAATTTTTTATTTTTAAATTAAAAATGACTAATATTATAAATAAAATAAATTTTGTTATAATTTTTAAAAAAAATTAAATTAAAATTTATTTTAAAGTTCAAATTTAAATTTTACTATTTAAATCTCAATTTAATTTATTTATAAATCTATATCCACATTCATATATATATATATATATATATTATTTACAAATATATATTGGTGGATAAATACAGCTACTAAGAATTTTACGAAATTGAATAAGGTACATACTGTAATTTTTCCGTTTTACCGCGGCAAACACGAATGGCAAAACAGTGTAAATATGATAGAAGAGCCACCGCGTACGTTGCGTCGATTTTCGTTTGGTTTCTCATTACATTCCTTTGCTAAGAAGAAAAATAAAAGGTTCCAAACTTCAAACTATCGGAGTCAATTCCTCCATCAAGACACCTACTACTGTAAATCTTCAATCCAATTCTCCGACCATGGCCGCCCAATCCTCCGCCGCGGCCACCACCAACATCATGCTTGCTATCTACGAGAAGAAAACCACGTCCCTCGACCTCTACCGTCCACTCCGCAACTACATCTCCATGGTCTACTCCGAACGTGAGGCCCACAACCTAGATGACGACCTCCACACGCTTAAGCAGTATCGCTCCGACCTTGAACGCCAATCCGACCCTTCACCTACCTCCCGTCGTGACCTCCTTCAGAATTACTTCAAAGCTCTTTGCTTGGTAGAGACGCGCTTCCCCATCTCCCCTGATGAGGATCACATTAATACGGTGACGTTTGTGTGGCACGACGCGTTTAAACAGAAGCAGAAAGCGTCTCAGCAGAATATCCATTTGGAGAAGGCTGCAGTGCTTTTCAATTTGGGTGCTGTGTATAGTCAGATTGGGCTTTCGTTTGATCGGGCCACTGTGGAGGGGAGACGGCAGGCTATTCATGCGTTTATTGCAGCTGCAGGTGCGTTTGCTTATCTGAGGGATAATGCGGCAACTAAGGCATCGATGGGGTCAAGTACCACGGTTGATGTGTCGGTGGAGTGTGCGGGAATGTTGGAGAGGCTGATGCTTGCTCAAGCGCAGGAGTGTGTGTTTGAGAATACCATTGCCAAAGGGAGTACTCCAGGGGTTTGTGCGAAGATTGCGAGGCAGGTCGGTGGTTTTTTTTTAAGAAAAGACTATTAACTGTTGGCTTCATTGGTTGATAACGATGATGGTGAAATTTTAGAGGTTTTAGATTTTTCTTTATGGGAATTTCTATCAATTTATCTTCTGAACTAATGAATAGATAATGCGGTTTATCTAAAAGTGCTAAATTGAGTTGAATTGTGAGATTGGGTCGTGGAACAAGTGATTTCTTCGTCGCTTATACTGGATCAATGTACTTACCACTCACTAAGCGTTTATTTTCTTAGAACTGCAAACATTATTGAAGATGTCGGAATGTTCTTTGAATTGTCACATTGTGTTTACTCTTATTGTTGAAGTGATTAAATCATATTCACTACTGTAAGAACAGCCAGTGAATGCGATATAGGCACAATGTCATAAGAAGCTCTTATCCAGAACTTTTGTGAAGTTTAATTGCCATTGCTGTGACTTAGCAATACCTTATCGATGCCATTTTTCCATGATTGCCTCACATGGCTGTCAAAGCTGCATTTTTTTTTTATAGAATTCTTGAAGAAGTTGTGGAAAAACTTATGCTTTCTCATGATTGGTAAATAGTTTGATTTGAATCCATGTAACTCAACTGCATCATGTGTTTAGGACCCAGAGATATTATCTTTCATAATTATTTGTGAATGTGTGATTGAGCTGTGACATGAAGATTTATCACATTTTTCCATGTTGATTTTATGGTCATTTGGACTTGTTTTATACTTCTATGTGATGGAAATGATTGCAGGTTAGTCTGTATTATGAGGAAGCTTTAGCAGCATTGAATGTTGCACCGCTGAAGGATCATTTTGATAAGCCTTGGATTGCTCATGTCCAGTTGAAGGCAGCTCTATTCTACGCTGAAGCTTGTTATCGATATAGTTTAGAGCTGCATGAGAAAGAAGAAGTTGCAGAAGAAATTGCTCGGTTGAGGAGTGCGGTTAGTGCCTTAGCTGAGGCAAAGAAAAACTTGAAAGGGGCTGCAGCACAGCTTCTGGAAGCAGTCAGCAAACTGGAAGCCAATATCAATCTCAACCTGGAGAGGGCTGTGAAGGAAAATGACAGAGTTTACCTTATGAGGGTTCCTTCCCCAAGTTCTTTACCTCCTCTTCCAGCATTTTCAATGGTGAAGCCAATGTCAATGATTGAGGTACTAGATGCAAGCAAGGAAAAGATGTTTGCAAGTCTTGTTCCAGACGGTAGTGCAAAGGCTCTTTCAAGGTACACTGAAATGGTTGATGACATCATCAGGTTACAAGCTGAGAAATTACAGCAAGCCAGTGAGCTGACTCGAGTGAGGCTCAAGGAAATGGACCTGCCAGATTCAATTCTTGCTTTGGAAGGAAATTTTAATCTTCCCACAGATATAAAGGAAGATGTGGAAGCTGTGCAGATTAGTGGGGGGCCAGCTGGTTTGGAAGCTGAGCTACAACAACTTAGAGATTTGAAAAGGGTGAACCAAGAATTGCTGGTCCAGACTGAGGAGCTTTTGCAGAAAGAAGCAGCAGAAGATGCTCAGTTTAGAAGTCAATTTGGGACACGTTGGACAAGGCCTAATTCCAGCACTTTGACAAAGAATTTGCAGGATAGGTTAAATAGATTTGCAGCTAACTTAAAGCAAGCTTCAGAGAGTGATGGCAAAATTGAGCGTTCTGTGAGGGATCATTCTGCACTCATGTCAATCCTTGACCGCCGACCAGTATGTGTTTCAAATAATATGCATTGTTTATCATGTACACCACAAGGCACAATATTAGTTTTTTCCTTTTTTGCAGATAAGTTTTTAGGAATTTGCAAGATATCTTGTGCCAGTCTCTATATTTATGTGATCTATGTAACTTGGATTGATTTGTGAACAAAAGAAAACCATTTCTGGGGCTAAAAGTCAATTTCTCCCTTTAAATTGAGAAAGGGCCATCCTCTTAGAAGATAAACATATTATACTCTGTTGAAGTACTGAATGTTTAATAATTTTATTTGGCTTTTTGCTCTTATCAGATAGAATCTGCTCTTCCAACTCTGGCTAGGCCAATAATGTCTTTGGATGCCAATGAAGATGCTATAGTGGGGTCCCTGAAGCAGAGCTTGGTACATTCTTCTTTTCAGTATTAAACTTTGTGATTGATTTTATTCTTATTAATTTCCTTATAAGTGTGACCCTAAAAGAGGAAAAGGAAGAAAGGAGGGAAAATTAACTGGGTGCCTTCTTCTGTGTCTGCATCATGTCATTCAAGCTCCTTTTTTCTTCTGTTTGTTTCTATTGTTCTTATTCTTATTCTTTCTCCCTCTGTCTCTTTCATTATCTCTTTTTTTTTTTCTTTTTCTTTTTATGCGTTGAATGGGGTTTTTAGGGTGATGGAAAGGAAAGTTAATGGATATGAAGGAAGGAATGGTGTAGAATGTGAAGGAAGGTTACTTACCTTTGTTACAAAATGCTCAAATAAAAAATTTATATACTTAACATTCCATCCTTTAGCCCCCAACTTTGAAGGTTTAGAATTTGGAAGTTAATAAATGTAAATGTTTTTCTTCCATTTACACCCTAAAATAAACTTCCAATTATGGCTAGTATACCTGAAGCATTTAGGGGCATATGCCTTAGGAAGAATATATATTAGTTTTCCAGAACTAATTTGGAGTATTGCAATTGATAATACATGGTGTTGACACTATAAAGCTTTGATAAAGATGAGATTGATCTAGTCACAGATATGTATATCTCGAAAAACTAACTGCTACAAAAAAAAAAAGGACGAATGAAACTAAAACCTAAGGTAGAAACTAGAGTCTATTTTGTATGCCTACAAGTTTCCAAGCTTTAATTCATAGAATATTGGACCAAAATGGAATGTTGATGTCTCAAGTGGTAATGCATTTTCTTGTCAAATAACAAAATTGCTGTAATTAACAAGTAGATCAATAAATAATTATTTTGTTAGGTGATCTGAAATCCTAGTCATTGTGCAATAAATAAGTGTCAGACGTGATAAAATCAGGCGGAAGGATGTGAACTAAAACTTTGCTATGAAAATATTAAAAGAATATTTAGTTAAAAATAGTCAGAGAAAGAAGTAGTACTTTATGGCAAAGGAACCTAAGGATGATTGAAGGTGTAAACGTAGATTGGTCCTTGATAAATTCCATTTGTGGTGTGAACTACTTTTTTACAAAATTGACAGTCTCTGCCTGTTGAATTATGCAGAGGCAATTGGAGATTCTAGGTACTCAAAGAGCGGGTCTTGAAGATATGCTCAAGGAGATGAAAAGGAGGGTGTGATAAGTATCTCTTCTTTGTCAAACTTAATTGTTGCTTGCTAACTGTTTTTCCTTGTCCGTTCTTTTTTTGTTTTACTTTTAAAGACTTTACAAATAGTAGGATGATATATGATGCATTGGGCTGCATGAACCCACCTGTCTTTGACTTTATTTATTTTTCGGCCAAATTTTAACAACCATGCATGAACTTATTTAGTTTAACAATAAAGTACTAACTTTTATTTGTAATAGTAAAATGCATGAATTTAAAATTTTATAATAAAAAAACACACATGACCTATAATAATAAGTTTTTCTTTAGTAATTGATGACATAAAACATAATTTGTTTATCTTTCATGTCATTTAAAATTTATATTTATTAAAACATTTTTTTTTTCTTTCCAAAATACTGAAAAACCGGTTATTATAGGTAATATGTATTTTTTTGGTACAAAGTGTTAAGTTTATGTGTATTACTGTTATAAATTAAAGTTCGTGTACTTTATTGTTAATGCAAATGAGTTCGTGGATCTTCGGTGAAATTTACCATTTATTTTTTCCTATTCCATTGGCATATGCCATAAAACTGCATTAGCTGGCTTAGTGATACCTACTTCAATGTTTGTTTTGGTTCAAAATACAGGTGTTAGTATAGGATACTGTACTTTCTTAGGCATGTGATATGTAGGGGGTAAAGTCCAAATTTTTAAAAATTAAAATTTTAATAGCAACATGCAACTTAAATAGGAAAGCTTTAGAAACTAGAAAGACATCTGTTCTAATTATATTAACTTTGTGGGTAAGGATCTACTTCACAGTTTGCTTTGGTTCACAGGACAGGTATGAGTGTGGGATACAGTACTTCCCTAGTCATGGGATACATAGGGTTAAGCTCAAATTTTAGAATTTAATTAGTAGTGTGCAACTTACATAGGAAAGCCTTGGAAACTAGAAAGACTCCTATTCTAATTAAATTAATTTTGTGGTTAAGGATGTAGAGTTCCAGGGTAACTAAACGACTCAAGTCATTATCTAAATTCCTATGTAGACAAAATCACTGTATATAAAGAAACAAAATTTGGATTGGCAATTTCTATGTTCTGGTGTGCAAAAGTATCACATCTGGACCTTGCCTACTGCAATGCCTTTTTTTTGGGTGGAGGGGGTGTTGGGGCAATGAATTAGGTGACATTGCATAGCTACTTGTTTAATATCCTCCTTTTATTTTGTTTGGTTTGGCTAACATTTTTGGAAGCAAACCATTAACACCAATTTACCCCTCTTGTCTGTTTTCACCTTTATGGTTCATTGGCTTCTTGTGAATGAGCCATATTCAATTTATATTTTTTGTTCGAGCTTAAGTTTCACCAGCAAAACATTTAATAGTGGTGATTTTCTTGCAAAAGTTCCCTTTTCTTATGTATTCCTTATTATTATTAGTATACACACCCACATACACATTATAATATTGTAATTTACTAATTTTCTATATTATTTATATTTTAGTGAAACAATAAATTATATGCGTGGTTGAAAGTTTGATTATAATTTTACGCACTTAGGTTTCATTTGTTAATCATCATGTTTATCAAATAAAAATCATATATGAAAACTATCAGTTGGTTTATTCAGTTTTTTTTTGGCCTTCTATTTATTTATTTGTTTATTTTACTTTGCCTACTACTAATGCTAGAACTCTACTGTACTTGCACATTTTCTTGTCATGAATCAAATAGTTATTATTTGCTCTTTGATTCACATTTTCATTTTGGTGGGATGTAAATGGCTCTATAATGCTGTATCGTTTCTTTATCCCAGTGTTTTCTTGTGCTGCTTTCTGTTCATTTGATGTTTAGGTCATTTCTATATGATTTCAGGATGACATACTACCAAAGTTGATGACATCCACTGGTTCCTATGAAGATCTTTTTAGGAAAGAAATATCCAAATATGACCAAATCTGTGAAGACATTGCCCAAAATGTTGAGGCACAAGAACAAATATTGTTGCAAATTCAGGTCTATTTCTTTCTTCTTCAGTGGTCATTTGGACATCTGATTTAATATTTTGTTGTTTTAATGGCTAGGGGATGCTTTGGGGTGGGGGGTGGGGGCGGCTGGCTTTGCCATTTGCAATTACATTGACAGGACACCATCATAATCACCCTGGATAAACTCATCTTAACTGATTTATTTGTTATTAATGAATTACTTCATCTGCACCTTTAGAATTGAATGGTCGTCTAGTTAAATTAATCATTAGAGTTCTCTATCAAATTATTAGCTTGTTATGAAAGCAATTACCTTTCCTAAAATTCTAGATTGTCCTTGCCTGCAGGCTCAAAATGAGGAATTTTCTGCTGTCTTCAATCTTGAAGATTACAAAGGTATGTTTTATTTTTAATGTTGTTTCAGAATGAGTTTTCTTGTGCAAGGATTCTTATCAAGTGAATCTACTTTTGGATGTCTCACTTGAATGCACATTTAGATTTAGAGTAGAAATTGAAGTTCAGCATTCTTGGCAACGACTACTTGAGAATGTATATCCTAGTTTGACTTTCAAATGTGAATCCTGTAATTTAGTATATATATTCATTAGTTTCATATGTGAAACTATGAAGTGGATTGTTCATATCTGCAAATACTAGTTATGATGGCTTTTAATGACACCCTGGTGATGCAATGCAGTCTCTGTGCAACAAACTGTGATTTGATTCAGATCATTTTGTTTGATTTTGGTGTGATAGGTGTCCATCTAATTATCTGATGTTAGTCCACCTGTTTCTCATCTTTGTTGGGCATGAGAATGTGTTTGACGTTATTTAATCATAATGTTTATAGGATGACTGATGAGTATTATTTCCAAGGTTTGGTCTTGTCATTTTTTTTTAATTTCATTTCCAAGTTGCTCAAATTTGGTACACATGCTTGAGGTAAGTATATATCAGGTTAATGCATTGACAGTTTTATAAATAATAAATTGACAGTTTAAATAAATAACTAAAATTTAGTGTGAAGATGCAGCCTTAATAGTTGTCAAATCTTTTCTTCTGTTCTGGTTTTTTTTTTTTTTTTCCATTGCTATACATTTTGACCTTGCCATAATTTTTTGATGTTATGGTTTCAAGGCTTAAAGGCTCTTTGCCAGAATGATTTGCTTATCTAGTTTCTGTTGTAATTTTTGCTTGATTGATTTCTCTCCCTGGACTTTTTGATAGCATTTGTGTCCTCAAAGTTCCTTGGCAAGGCGTAATATGAAAGAATATTCGTATTGATTTGGTTCTTATTTTAAAAAGCAATACACCACTTTTGACATTCTTTCCCTCCAATTTTTGCTTCAGCCTCTCGCGAGAAGTGTTATAAGCAGATACAAGCTGCCATAGCAAAGTTTCGAGAAATAAAGGAGAACATCAATGAAGGATTGAAGTTCTATGTTACTCTTCAGGTAAAATATTGCAATTGATGCTTATTGCTGGAATTTTCAAGTTTTAACTTCCTGTTTTTATTGAGAGTAAAATATTTTGCAACTTCCTTTTGGCTGCCAATTTAAGCAGCTTACCATAATTAATACACACGAATAATTTTTGGGTGCATTCTGTTGAATTCCTATCTACGAATTTCTTCCCTAATGCTTGGATAATATGAAAACATTTTTATGGGTTATTTAAATAATATTAGAGTTACAAATTAAGGATGGATTATGAATGGGATCTGTTTGTAACAGGATGCGATCACCAATGTCAAGCAGCAGTGCAGTGATTTTGTGATGACCAGAAGTATTCAGTGCCGAGAAATGATTGAAGATGTACAGAGACATATGTCAGGATTGAGTTTTCAGGACCGCAAGAACACAGGTTCTTATAACTATGCAGTGAACCAGACCCATCAAACTCCAAGCTCAAGTCCACGACCTCCAGTTGATCCTCAAAATGTTCCCCATTCTCGCCCCCAAACACCTTACTACCAGCCTCCTGAGCAGCCAACAGTGCCCGGATATGCTCACCCTCCACCTTATACTGCTCCCCAGCAGCCACCACCTTACCATATTCCCCCTGCTGCTACTACACCTTACCCACCACAGGTTCAACAACCCCCAGCAAGTCAGGAGTATGGTCAACCAGCCTATCCAGGGTGGCGGGGCCCATACTATAATGCTCATGTACAGCAACCTGGATCACATCCTCGACCTCCTTACACCGTTCCTAATCCATACCCCCCTTCTCATCAAGGCAGTTACCACAGGCAATGATTGTGTAAGTCCTCATTTTCCTATCTGGTTATATGTAATTTGATAATTTCTGATGCAATATATTGGATTCAGCTAGATCATGCATATGGGTGCACCGCATGGTTATCTCCAGCAGTTACCTGATCTGCAGATTTGCATAATCCTTTTCTGTATATTTTTCATGTGAATTCACAAGTTAGTATTCTAAGTTATAGGAAGTTAATTTTTGAAATATGAGAATTTTTACGAAGTGATGTTTGTTTCTTTGAGGTTACAAGATCTTTTATTTATTGATTTGAATCTATGTTACCATTTTGCAACTCTGGAGTAGCTAGCTCTCTTCTACTCCTTGCATTTATGTAGCCATAATTGATTAATGAGAGGCCACTAGAACTCGGCTTACTCTGTATATATATATATATAATATATATTTTTAAGATCTTTCATATATATATTTTTTTAAATATTACTTCATTTGAAAACTCGAAAGCAAAAAAACTGTTAAAAGGAACAAAATAATCTTAGAAACCAAAAGGTTTGATACTTCAATTAAGTAACGAAAATAAAAACAATTCAACCAGAAGGAAAAAGAATTCAAAGTTGTCATTCAAATAAGAGTGAAAATTTCATGACAATATCAAACTGAAATATATAATATCAAAGCTACATGATAATGCTTGATACCTTACAAATATTATAGTTAAAATGAGAATCACAAGAGAAATTTCATTGCATGCGTCTACACTTCACTCAAGCTACTAAAGGCTATTTCTGTTATCTGATTTCATAATTTCAGGCACCCAAAAATTTGCAATTAACTTATAACGAACAATAAGAAAATGCCAACCTTAGTCAACCGGTTGCATGAACATCTCAATACGGTGTTCCAGTCCTTTTTTATCATACCATTTGAGTTCAACTTTTCAGTTTACTTCTCTATCCACTAATCTATTTACAACAACACATCCAACGAACCAATGGAAAAAACAAATCAACCATCATCCCATTCAAGCACAACTCACAATCTATACTTGCAACAATTCTTCATGGTTTATGTTGAGCATAAATTGATGATCGAACTGCAGAGTTTGCGGACAGAGCCTTCCCATTCACAACAACTTGCTCTATGAAATCCACACGAATTGATTTGAAATGGTAATGCTGGTGCAACCGAAACAGCCAAAATAAACTTTCATATCATCATAATCCATTATGCTATAATGAAAACAATATGTCAATGGCTGCTTGGGCTTTTTGGATTTTTTTAAGACCACCAAAGGCACCGTACCTTGTTTAAAATGCAAAATTAGGAAGAAAAAGAAAAGAATTATATATTTGACAAAGTTTCCTAGTTTAATTTGGTAATTAACTATCTTCTATTTTTTTAAACCATTTCTAATTATATTATTTCCGGAATTAGATCAATTATATTCAAATATTCAAATACTTGATGCCAAAACTAACAACATTTGAAATCTCTAGCCAGAATTTTATAAAAAGTTCACTAATGACTTAAAGCATCATTTGATACTATTTAATTCAACTCCCTCTCCCTTTAAGTAATCGCTTCAAACCAAACCAATAAAATTTGTTAAGCTGGCATTCAATCATCAAAATCAGGAAATTGAAGCTTTGGTTGGCCTAATTTGGTTCAACAAAACTAAAAACAAACACTCAACAAGGGTGGAGAGGAGGAAATAATGAACTCCTGAGTCCTACCCCAAATGACTACAAATATCCAAATGTATCCCAGCAAAGACAAGTGCATCAAACAAATGAAAGAGAAAAATAAACCAAATAAAATGAGATGCAAGTGCTGATTACTGAATGTAACTTGTGATGTTGACAACCAAGACTATCACCCACCCCACCCCAAAAAAAAAAAAAAGAGTTATGGCTTTCCAATAACAAGCAGAAAATTCTAGATTTAGTTGTCATCTATTTAATTATATATTTGGTGTTTGATGCACTCGCAACAACAATAACGATAACTAAGCTTTAGCTAATACAAAGAACTTCTTTTTGCTCCTTATCTTAGATAATGCATATAAATTTTCTCTTCACATAATAAAACTGATCCTTCCTCCTACACTAGTTTAATCTACTTTTCGCAGTAAGCTAAAAGCATGTTGTTTTTCATTTTTAATATTTGGATGTGTTTTCTAGTTCTAGTATTTGCACATCATGTGGGTTTAAAAATTAGCATGTACAGTGAAAGAGCAGATAACATGAAGGGAAACAGACAGATCCAGCATATGAGCTCTTGGGTCACATATGGACAAAGAGATGCTACCTTTTCCTTCCAATTAAAATCAACAAAATGATAATGAGGCTCCAATAATGTTAGCTGATCTCCTTCTTTAATCTATGAGGAAAAATGCAGAGCAATTATCAGAAAATATGAGTTAAACAATTAAATAGAACAGCAGGGAGATCCAAATTTAATGCAATATGCACAATCAACATGCATAACTACAATTCAGAGAAGTGCAAAGTCATAGGCCATGTAAAACAAGAACCTGAGAATGCATAGAAAAAGAAAGATCCAATAGCTTGCTAATCATATTCATTGATACAATACGATTCACAATGCAATGGCTAACTGCTAATTACTAGTAGCTTCCCCTGGAACTAAAACTGACAAAAACTTGTTGAAGAGCAAAGACATTTTCTTAAGAAGAGGAAAGGAGGTCAACGTTTATTTGTATTGTTGAATTTTTTCAGGATTAGCAACAAAACAAAATGGTTCAGACTTTAAATGGTGACACTGGGTAATTAGCAAATATATCTTCATAATGAGTGAGAGTGATGGCATTCCTACTGGAGAACACAAAAATAAAATTAGAATATATCATTTCTTGCATAATTTGCATTTGCACCTGTGCACCAAGCAATCTATAATAAGTGAACCACATTGCATTATTGACACCATGGCACAAGTTTACAGGGAAATTTTACAATTGTTCCCATTTTTTCTAAATCTCCTAACTTTGGTGGTGACTCAGCATTTCCTCAAATCGCACTGTATTTCTAAGAATTTTTATATGGAATGTGAAAGCAAAACTGAAAACAAAGAATCTTGAGGATAACAGGAATGTTACTTAATGATAACATGCAGAAGGAAACTTGCAGGACAAAAAAGCAAAATCATGTTCCACCCTCAAAACAGAAATAAGAATGAAAAGACCAACCCAGCAAAGCACAAAAAGAAGGGACTATATAAGAGGTTGATAGCTCTTACCGCTTCATTGCTTATGCCATACACAGAAAGAACAAAGCATACTTGATTTGAATCACATACCAAAAAGTATCTGGTGAAAAAATGAAAAGAGAAGAAAATGTATTTATCTCAACAAGATTTAAATTACCAGGATTCACAAAGTAAGAATAATACATCAGTTTGGTAATATGTAAAGAATTCAATGAACTTGTCATCACAAAGTGAGTGGGCCACACCAGCGACATGACCCAACACTTAGTAGCAAGGAATGATTCCCTTGGCAATAAAGCTATGGACGTCAAAACCACTTCTTACATAAACATGTGCAGGCATTACCATGAATGCAAACACACAGATTTCACATGTTACAACAGCTAATCTAAAGTTCTATAGAAAAATAATACAAGATGAAAACACAAGTAACTTGAGCTTACATTGGGTTCATTAAAAAATAAAAAAACTGAGGTTTTCAGCAGAGGACTTACAGGGGAGTGACATTATCATGCTTAACAAAAAGCAGCACTTTTCCCACAACTGCTACTGCTTTGTTGAGGCCATCCAACAACAGATCAACCGTGACTCTTTTATAAGATGAATTCACTTATAGATGAAGATGCATGCACAATCATTAGTACACTCCCTTTAAGATTGCAAAGATAAAATCAGAACTCAAAGTTGACTATTAACTTAAAAACCTAAGAATGAAGTAGCTTACAATTAATGGCTACCAAAGATGATGCCAAAGATGCAAGTCGTTTAGCTCTAGCTTGTCCCTGAAAATTGGAATCATAGAAAAATCAGCTGAATCACTTAAAACAGAACAGTATATAGAAGTATTGAACATATGAGGCCGAAGCAGAAAAGGAGCAATCACATTTACTTTCTGATTTAAATATGCTCATAATAGAAATATAGCAAAAGTGTATTCTCTAACTTCCTAGTAACTGTTTTGTCTATTAACTAAATCACATGACAAATTTATTAACATTTTCTCCCCCTCCACCAATCCATCTCGATTGTTTTTGTATCATTCTACCTTGGTTGTTCATAAAATTTTGTAACACTGTCATACCAAAACAAATATTTGAAAGCAGTGAATCATGTTGTTATACATAGAACACACATGATATAACATTAAATTGATGTAGCAACTCAAATCACCTTGTGTAGATTAACCAGAAAAAAATATTACCCGCATCAAATTCTCTAATTTATCCAGAAGATTAACCATCTTTTGAACCTCCTCGCTAGCATTGAGACCAGGATCCTTTAAGGCAGCAGCTTCAAATCCACTAAGGGCCCTCTCATAATTCTCTAGATATTTGTTGACCTGAAAAAAGAACCACCAGCAAATGATATTATGGTACGTATGCATGAATGAACAATACTCAGCTCCTGAATCCAGAGGAACTAGCCCCAGGAAATTGTATTTGAATTTTATTAGTTAACACGGCTTTAATTTTAAGTCAAATCCACCATCATGTGAAGTCATTATTCCAACTCTTAATTTTAACAAAACAAACTCTGCGTAATAAATTTGTGTTTGTCATTTTCATCCAATCCTTGAAAGCCAAACCATGCATTTGAATGGATATTACATGTTAACCTGATGAACTCATAGAAATTTTTTCAAAAATTTTGTTGTCCAAACTCCAAATAAGTTGTTTCAAAAGGATAAGTGAGTGAAGTTTTTAACTTACTGTGGCTGAGTTAAAATAAAGGTCCGGGTTCGACTTCATTCTCTCATCTTTCTCCTGACATAAAATATCCGCATGCTCAGTGCAATACAAATTAAAGCCCAATAGCAACACAATACTTTTACCGCAGAGAAGTATAGAAAACTTCAAAAATTCAGGGCAAGCAACGTAAACAACTAAGATCCATAACTTTAACATAAAAAAAAATTCATAAAACCTTTGCTTTTAATTTATATATATATATTGTGTGTGTGTATTTAAAAAAAAGCAGCTAATAGAAAAAGGTTTCTAAGTGCTCAATCTGCAGACTTACAGCATTCTGGTATGCTTTTAAAGCTTGTAGAAGCTTGCTGTGATCCCATGCTCCAGTCACAAAAAAACTTGTCAAGAATGCATTTCCTAGGTTGTCTGTCGACGAGATTAACCATTGTCAAGTTAAGTTACTATTCAGGTCAAAAGATCAAGTAACTAAAAAATATAAAATTTTATCATGACATGCGTGTGAGTCCAGTCAAATGTTACCAAGACATATAATTTGACATGGTAGATGCACAATTAAGGTTTTAAATAATGGTTCATGTAACAGTTTTGGAGTTGGATGTTAGCAGTAAATTTCAGTTAGTATCAAACGTGTTTAAAAGAGAAAACAAAGCCACTTAATTTTATCTTTTAACATGAATATAGTTATAGATACAGGCAATACTCTCAACACCAAAAACAAATTATGATTTTCTAGTTGATCAATTGTTATAACTAAATACATTTTAACATCTTTTATTGTTTTAACAACATTTTCAAGCTATTGCAAACTTGCAGCATTTGCTGAAAAGTTTTATGAATTACATTACAAAATGTTGAGATTAAGACAGTTGAGATAATTTGCCAAAAATCAAGAAAACTGGAAACATCAATGTGTAGTGGGTGAAATTTTATTATCTTACACCAAGAGTACCCATCCTTCACATCTAAAGAGATAGCATCCTTTGCATGTTGGATGCTTTCCTCAACAAGCATAGCCTGATTTTCAGCACCTAAGCATAAAAATGCATGAATGTTAGGATCTAGACTACAAAATCTGCCTTGCATAACAAAGTACACCACCTTACTATATCCAACTTTAATTTTAGTATTCGCCAACCACCTTAAATAATGTAGCCTTATGGTCAAACAGCAAAACCACAGCTTCTTCTGCCCCTTAATCCCATCTAATAGACTAAGATAACTTTAACATGTCTATAATAGCTAATAATTTTGGTGCCTAGAAGTAAGGTGTTGGACCACTGAATAACAACATGCTTCAAGTACAATTGAATAAGAAAACTGAATATAAAATAATAAAAACTCACCTGACTTGTCCGAATCTATATGAGCAATACCATTTTGTTTCATTAGGTCATATATTATCCAGTAAAAATAATGGAATCGAGTGAACAGACAACTATTCTTTCAAAAGGTAAAGCAGATGTACCACAGCGGTAAAATCATTTTTCAACTTTATATTGAAAGAATAAGCATGGCAAATAAAATAAAAATCAGGCTTTCTATTTTTCCTGCTCTCACAGTACTATTATGGCACATTTCTTTGTAACTCAAACATTACGTATTTTCTTCTATTAATTACAGCAAGGGCCACAACCATACAATATTGCAACTACTAATATAATGAGCATTACTGTAGTAATTACCTATCACATCTCATTATAGGTTGAGAAATTAATAAGATAATTTAAAAAAAAAAAAGAATTGTGATTATATTTTAATAAGTTAAAGCAATAAAACCAAAAAAGAAGTACAAAATGTAATCATAAATTAACTATGATGACATTATTTTGACAACAAAATGATGAACATATCCTTAGGATTTATCACGTTAAATTATGGAGAGTAAGTTACTCTTTTTAAAAACATAAATAAATAAATAAAACAATGTGCTAAAGATTGCTGGGCACAAGAGCTAAACAGGATGATGAAGCCTTGTCATTTACTGACACCAGACAATGCTAAAGAACCAAAAGTATAAATGGACAAGCAAAAGCCTTATCCAGTTTATGCATTTCCACTCTTTTCTTTTCCTGTTTTGTTCTCCCTCTTTTCTTTGTGCACTGGGTCTCTATCTTTTCTTTCTAAATTTATTAACAACCAGGAAATTCCAAACTAGACAGCAATTAATTTCAGAGTGTATAAACCAGATTATGGAATATTGACAGAATACACATAGCTTACCATGCATCCATCAGAATTTTTTTTCAAAAAAAAAAAGGAAAAAGAATACTTGCCTTGTGCCATTCTTCTTTCAAGCATGGATAAAAGGGAAAGTATCTTCTTATTTGGACCCTGCATAACACACAAAATAAATGTATCCATCAACCATCATTAGCTATCACTATCACAGTAATTGAACATGTGAATAAACTTTAAAAAAGAAGACATTTCATGTAATAAATAACCTTGCTTAGTGCAAGATTGAAACAATTCTTTGCTGAGGATAGATCTCCCTTCTTCCAAATGCTGTTACCTAAACACAGCCAAGCATCAGCAAGAGATGGGTTCAACTTGACCTGGAGCATAAGATAGTCAGTTCCTGTTTAACAGCATGTGAAACTGTTACAGAAAATAATCAGCTTTTGCTTACAGCTTTCGAAAGATGTTCCTCTGCTTCTTTCCTATACTCAGGTAATACATCCAATATCTTTCCTCTTAGATACTCGTATTTTGCACGTTGTATGGATGATTTCCTTTGTTCTGCAAAATGACAAGCTTTGAACTTAATCGTGAGACATAAATAAAGACTTATTACATAACGAATACCAATAATTCATCCGGATCATGAACTTCCGAAACCTTGAATTCTTAGCTCCAAGTTTGTTTTAAGTTTTGAACATGTGCAACTGAATCAACATAGCAATGGTTGAAAATTACGCGATAGATGTAACCACATTCTCAGAACTGAGAAACTTAGTTACTCGACTAATCGAGCAAAGCAACAAACTTTATCACCACCATCATTAGTTCGACACCCACTAGTTATTCCGCTAAAACAACAAGCACATGCAAGATCCAATGCAAAAAAAATCCCAATTGCCGAGGTTCATTTTATATACTTTGCTCAATGTTTAATTCCATTGCAAACTAAACAGCCAAAAAAAAAAGTCATATACAATACCAAATTACATTAGCTTATGATAAGAAACAAGGAACAATGAATTTGAATCATTGAACGATTGATGCTTAAAGAAAGATGACAGAGAGAGTACCGAGAGGAATGGAATCGAGGAGGTTGAGAGAAAGATCGGATTGTGTTTGCAATTTGGAGATTTTGTCAAGTGGGTTTGATGGGAAATAGGTGTCCCGAAGTGTATAGAGATCTTCCGCTGCCATTGAGACTTTTTCCCATAAATCTTCTCCTTCTTGGCCACTGGCAGTGCTGCTCATTTCGCCCGCTCTCTCCATGACTGTGTAGGAACGATCTCCTATACAAGCAGGCTGCGTACTGCGGAGGCAGAAATCTGAAACGTATCGTTTTGTTCCGTCTTAAAAGTATGTGAGCTAACGATGTCGTATTATCTAAAACCATGAAGCTTCCATTGTGGTTGCGGAATTTATCACTTACCATTAATCATTTCTTAAAAACTCGTCAATATTAATAATTAAAGTTAATCAATTAATAATGAACTATATCAAAAATTAATTAAAATTATATAATTTTAAATTAAAAATAATTAAAAATAAATAACACAAAAAGTTTATTGACATCTTATTATAAATTTAATTCAATTCATCTTTTATCTTGTCTTAAAATAATTATAATATTATATCTCTATGAATAATTATAATATTATTAAATCAAAACATATTTAATTAATATTTCTGAATCACCCAAATTTTAATGTGTGAAAATTGACAAATGGATATCTAAACTTCATATTAATGGTACAATTGAATTTTCCTTATTATTATATGCATATCTACTAAAAATTACAATTTTTTTTAATTTATCATTTAATATATTAAATTTTTGTCATGTATAAATACGATCGAAAATGAATCTAGCTAAT
>CAOGCB010320638.1:0-10123 GCA_948266635.1 Cnidoscolus chayamansa
ATGTCTTTTATTGTGTGTGGCTTTGGTTGGTGAGGAATGTTAACCAAGAGAACATAAAACAGTACAAATAAAAATAAAAATCATTTAGGTCCTAAGTTAATCAATTAAATTTATAGTTAATATCTAATCATTTTAATTTAATTTAAATTAATGATATATAATCTATGATTTGAGAAATGGGGAACATATCTAATCCATTTTAAGAAGCAAGTGACCCATCACTAATTCCTAAGGACCAACTATTTCTATTTTTAATTCATATACTAATTGCCCAATTCATAAAAGTTGCTATTTGGATATTGAACACCACATGTTTATCCACTAACTATAACACATAATTCTATTTTAATAATACCCAAGATTCCATCTCCACTATCCATCATCATTTATTTGGTACGATTATTTATAATATAAGATTAAATTAATTCAATCCTCTTACAATTTCTAAATTATGTTCCATCACATATCCACTACTTCTCCAATGGGGCATGCCTCGTTATAGGGGATTTTCATTTCTTTTGTCTTTTAATTTCAACCTCACATATATTATAAAATATATAAAAATACACATTCTCTTTTTTTTTTTTGGTATGATCAAAACGATAGAAAGCGGCTTTATTTTGCTATGGAAAACGACATGCATCTCAAAGTTAGTGAAAGTATTCGTATTTTATTAGTTGATTAGTGTACAATTTAGAATTAAACATAGTTAAAAGACCCAAATTTCCAAGCGTAAGGTGACATGCTCGAAAAGATATATATCCACTAGGGGTTGCAGGAGGAGCACACACTCACCGACATGGAGATGGACATGGACATGGCAGAAACAAGATTCCTGAATAGCATTTGAGTCATGTTTTGAAATTCTAAAACCCTAATCAATATGAAAAACTCTCTATCATCACCCTGCACTGTTTCTGTACCCTCCTTGCTTGTCATCTTTTCTACTGTCAAACCAGAGATTATTTTTTTTTTTACTATTCATCTGTTCCTCCTTTGGCAGTCACAATGGATTATCATTTTCCTTTTTCTTTGTTTCTTTTTTTCTCTTCTCTCTGATTATAGGTCCCACTAAATATCAATGGCTAGCTAGCTTTTCAGCAGCCCTATGGACCCACCTCCCCATTACGGCTGCACCACCCCTCACCGGCAACGCGTGCTTCCATGTCACACACACTCTCTCTCTCTCTCTCTCTCTCAAGCTCCTCCACTTTCTTCTAAATTCCAGTGCTGCATTATTTTAGATTCTTGATAGAAAAAAGAAAGAGAAAGAAACAGTAACTTCTCATATAAGGCCTACATGCATGTGAAGGTGATCATATTTCTTGATAAGCACGAGCAGACATGGATTTAATTTTTCTTCTCTCTCTCTTTCTTTTTCTTTTTTCCTTTATTTTTCTTTCAAGTATATTTTGTCTCTTTGTATTATACTACATATGGGTAGATGTCTATATAATTATTCCTAATCAGATCCGTTTTTGTGGTTGAAACATAACAGTGACAAAGAGATCCAGCTCATTCGCTCTGTCCGAACAGAAAGAAAGAGATCTAGCTACCTATATATGTATATGTATCCAGATATACATATTTTCTTGATGTATTCATAAGCAAGTACATTTAATGAGTACCATATATTTCCTTGTATATATCATACTCGTATATATTTATTACAACCCTGTACCGTTTGATAAGATACTAGATTTTCTCGACGATTCCATGTCACATGGCCTAGTTACTGCTATATCATTGTCCTATTTTCCATCTTGTTATTTTAAATTTTCTTTTTCTGTTAAAATATTTGCTGAATATCATCTTTACTTACTCTTTGTCTGCAGGCAAATGGAAGTCCACCAAGCTCATGCATACCCCATCTCATTATCCATATTAAATTAACAGCTAATGATGATTGTGAGAGAGAAATCAGATTAGAGATCCTGTGGCCAGTCTCTTATCTTTTGGACTGTTTTTGAGAGGTACCCATTTAATGTACGGTTGAGATCTAATTGTCGATGGGCCAGGAGATGCCACCTTAAGCTCCTTCATATTAATCTGCACTAACACATTAAAATATTATAAATGTGTGCATAGATAACTGAGACAGCTGTTGCTGTTGATAATATAGAATTCTTGATTGCATGTGATTCACATATAAGCTGTTTTCTTGATAATTTGTCTAGAGCTATTTAAGTTCCTTGTGATCCTCAACAATTATAAGAATATATTATATATTTGTATCCAATCTTTTTTATATAGGTGCACTGCTGGACCTGTCTGGAGCATCTCTTTCACAAAACTTGAATGGCATTGGCTAAGGCACTGGGATTTGTTTGGCATGCCTCAAACCCCAGATGCAACAACACTTTGGTTTTTGTGTTTGTGTAAGAAAGAAAGAATATTAAATTCTTCTCTAGTCTAGTTTTTATTTTACTCTTTCTTCTGCAGTATATACTGATGGAGAATGTGAAAGCAAGTTATATTTGCTCTCTCTCTCAAACAAACAAAGCCTTGGCTGCTCCCAGCTGAGAGGTCTTAATTGGTGCAACAACAACAACAACAAGAAACTACTGTTGGCTTTTTCCTTATTGGAAGACTTCTTTTCAAGTTTTGATTCTTCTCTCCATTTTCACAACATAAAAAGAGCTTTCATCTTCTCAGCCCTTCAAACTCTTACAGGTCAGAACATCATCTATCTTTTACCTTTTTTCTTGTACCTTTTTCTTATGAATTCCATGTAGCAGAGCATATTGGAAAAGGATCCAATTTAGTCCAAAGAAAGTTTTCTTCACATCTTGTTTTTCAATTATTCGATTCTTGATTATGCATTTGAACTTTTGATGTCTAAACTTACAAGTGTATTTCTTCATCATCATGAGTTTCTCTTCTGTATGACCAACCAGATCTTTGCATGTTTCAAACAGTGCTTTATATATTTTCGATATTTATAACATGCATTAAAGCGATATTTGTGAGGGTAATTAGCATGGACAAAGAACACATAAATTAGATATATATTGTATATTATTGCTGTTTTTAGATATTTTCATATGTTCGAAACTATGATTTGTGGTCCAGAAGGAGTGAATGCAAGAATAAGAAACAGCTGCTAGAAGACACAGTATACTTGAAATAATTGATGTTATAGTGCTTTCATATAGTGTTTGACATTAATGTTCTTTAATATCTCACTGTTTGGCATGTAAGAAATCTATAGTTTATCATCAACCCAAAAGGTGACTCAGCTCACACTATTCTTTTCCCTCTCAGACGGATGCAATTATGGAAAGATGATAATATAGATCTTTGCAAATTTGATCCTGCTTTGAAACGAGGATTAATTCTGTCTGCTAATTCTGCTGCGAACTCAAACACAATCTACGCAAAAGAAGTTGATGGAGAATTTTCTTAGGCCCTATGACAAGGAATACATGAGAATGGCCATGTTAAAACACGAAGAAACATTCAAAGAGCAGGTACTAGTTTCCCCTTTCATTTTCTTGTTTGATATATATATATATATATATAGCTTCTGAGCTTGAGATCAATAATAATCAATGCTGCAGGTGCATGAACTTCATCGACTATATCGAATCCAGAAGACACTTATGAGGAGTATTGGTAACAGCAGGACAAATACACAGTGTCATCAAGAACTATGCAACTTCAAGAATAGGATTAGTTTTGCACAGAATAATCATGCGCATCGTGAGATGCAAAAGAAGCCCAAGATGAAACTAGACTTGCACAAGCCAGCTGAAGATTATGCTGCAGAATCAACAAGCAGGGATAGAACCGTAGAGCTCATAGATGAGAGTGAGATTGAGCTAACGCTGGGCCCTTCCAGCTACTATAACCAAAGGAGGAAGAAACCTGAGACACCACTAACATCAGATTCAGGACCAACCTTCTCTTCATCTTCCACAGGATCCAGCCATATAAACAGGACGAGTTCCTTGAGCCATCAGGTAATGAATTTAAAACGAGAAGAATCAGGTGGGCGTGAATTGGGGCTCGTTCAGGTTCATGACATGACCACCTTTAGTGGTTACCAAACTGAAAATAAAACAAGTATTGATGTTGATGAACAATTGAGACAGGAGAGATTAAAACAGCCTCCTTGGCTTTTCCAAGTTTTGAGTCTGAACATGACTTCTTGAACCAAAAAGAAAGAAGAAAACATCTTTTAAACGTCCAAATATAATATGAGAAGATTTTAGACTGATTCTCATATGCTAATTCTGTCATTTCTGCTTGTATGGATTTTTCTGTTTAGTCTCCTGCCTAATGGGTGTCCTGTGTAGAAATGACTTTTTTTTTCTTGACTTGCAAAACCCATTATTGAAATCTGAAGATAGACTGTTCTTAGATCTTCAAATCAATTATTATAGTTGCTTATGCTATTAAATTTGTGTAAACAGACAGAAAATCTACAACTTTCCGAAAATAATATCAACTTCTTCATAAACATCCTTCTCATCTGTGGATTTGATGATCATACCAGGTTTGTTGTCTAGTAGACATTCAATCAAGAAAAAAATTTCCTAATAAAGAAAGATTTAAACTTTTTAATGGGGTGATGTCTTGTGGAGTATTAGTTCATTGTTATTATTAGTTCCGACTGTAACTCGGAACTCGAGACTTAATAATACGACTCCAATACCAATGAACCAATGAAAATTTTCAATATTCATGAAGCATCTCAATAATGCAGAAGCCATATGAATCCCTAGTAAATTCAACGAGGGCTTAAAGATTTTCTTCTGGCATATATATCACATATGTAACCTCCATACACCTTTTAATGCAGAAAGCCTTGTCCAAAGGCACCCATTTCTGTCACATATGTCTATTTCTTTCTCTACTTAGGAGACACATATAGGTTGCTTTTCCAGATTAAAGGAGGCTAGAGAAGACTATAAAATGCTTTTTCTCCCCCAAGATCCTGTAAAGGAAATGATCGTTGACTCAGAGCTTCCTCTTCTCTTCAATGCTTTTCATAATCAACCCAACACTTGAAACCTTACCCCACCAAAAATAGAACTTATTTTTGCTTGTCTGCCACCACATGAACATCAGATTCCCATCTCAATTATTAAGGTCTATAATTTGAAGATGGCGTGCTTGTCCTAAAAACAATATGCATAGCTTCACAGGTTGGAGATCCCTTCTGAACATTCAGTTCTTTCATTTGTAAAAGCACCATCATCTTTCGTATTGTGTGATAATTTGGTACAGACATAAGCATGCACTTCTGCTTGTCCCTTAAGTCATTCCTACTTTTTCAAAAGCTCCTTTTATCCACAAGGACATAATAATTTAGATATAGACCCTACATTGTTACTGCTAGCTACTGCAGTTTATGAGTCTCAAGGTCTTTATATATACTTATTGCTTGAAGATTCAATTATCCACTAATTCAAACTTCTTTCCAGAACAAAGTTCAAGTAATTAGCCTTCGAATCATGTACTTTACTGATGACAAAAGGAGAAGATGACAGTTTTATTTACTATATTATCACACAAAGAAGCCGAAGACATAAAAGGAGAAAAATAAAACTGAAAGCTAGCTCTTCTCAAGATTGTCTTAAAAATAAAGTCCCTCCAAACATAAAAATACTCAAAGACTCTACATACAATGCATAGCTCAATGATGAACCCATGTTTCAGGATATGGAATGCCACCTATTCTTGCTGGGTTTTGCCCGAGCTCAAGCTTTTCTGACACAGCGTTTTTCGAGGCAAAGGAGTTTCATCAGCAGGTGGCATAGTATTGTACATTTGATTGAAGTGATACTTATAAGGATTTGAGTAATTCTCTGCTATTAATTTAGTTTTTGAGATGCGTTAGGCCTGTTTTCTTAATATGTAAAATGTTATGAAGTCTTCCGTGTTTGGATGAGAGAGGTGTCTTAAATCCCATTCGTGTTATTTATAAAGCCTTGAGCAATTACTTTTGTGAGATTGACATTCATAACATTTTGAAAGACATCAAAGTTAGCATAGGAAGGTTAAACTCTGCTCTTAGATATGTTAGCTAATGAACTAAGATTGTTTGAGTGATCAAAAGATCCATAATACAAACTGAATAATTTGGAACATTTTAGTAACGGATAATTTAGGTACTGCAGAACAAATAGAGAGATTACATATAAGACAGTGCACCTTGACGAAGATGTCTATGGCTCTATAAATCCCATCTTCTGTTAACCTTGATTGTTCTGAAATAAGTTCAGCAAGACCAATGAAACTTGAAAAGGTCACTCACTTTTAGATGCTATTTCAGCTACGTATAGTTTTCCATCAACTTCGTTCTATGTCTTTTAGTTGATGAGGAACATACTCATCATCTGCTTGGTATCCCAATCGGTTTCCTTCCAATCCGTATTCAGGGAGTTCATCATGATCCTCCGAACTGTATCCACATCAAACGTTGTGTCCCTGGAAAATGAATATGAAAGAATCAACAGATCATCAAAGACGGTCTGTCATAATTGCAATGCTACCCTTTTATCCAGAACAAGCCGGCAAGCAAGTTTTGTTTCAAGATGTATTGCTGCATCTATTCGATCCGAGATCTTGAAATTGGAATAAGTTCGGCAGAATCATGAAATTTTAGTGAGAGAGTCTGCTTTAAAAGCGTCTGCCTTGCAACTACTTGGAATATATATATATATGCTTCAACAGGAATTACACAAATACATCTCTCTCCCTTGGAAGCAGACTAACCAGCGTCTCTAAAACAACTCTTTTTCCATGCTCCTGCTGTAGTTCAACTTTCTGATACCAATTACACTAACTATTAGAATTCAACTACAAAAACTACTTTTTCAGACACCATCATCTACGGCTGAACTCTTGTTGCTTCTTGATTTGATCTATTGACACAACCAGAAAGAAGTTAAGGTTAGCATATGCATTGTGGACTCCAAGACTTCAATTACTACAGAAGTTAGCCTATGAGCGTTTCTTGGAAGTCTAGTGATACTTGAAACAGAGACCTTATGCAATGAAAGGAAGTTCCTCCAGCAAGAACACAAAGTATCCAGAAAAGAAAACTAAGGTAAAGAAAAAAAGATTCTCTATACATTATATCTATTTAATTTTACTGCTTAATTGACTAATAATATCTATAAATCGGAGTATTTTTAATAAATTTATTGTTTTGAAAAATCGATTTTTATACAAATTTTTTTGTTTAGAATTAAATGAATAAAAAATATTATCAATTTTAATTTTAATATAATTAGAATTTGAAAAATATAAACTTTTTTTTTGCATAATTTAAAATTTGCTATTATTTTTATTTATATATATGAACGACAAGCCGTTTCAGAGTGTCTGAGAAATTAGGAAGGCCCTTCAAATATCTGACTGGTTCATCGCCACGCTTCTTCAATGTCCCTTATCCATCCCTTTCCCTAAAACCCTGCAACTCAGAGCAAAACCCTCCATTAATGATCTCCAGCTTCCCTTCCAAAATCTCTCATTTCTCGCTTTTACATGTGAACACTCTCAGTTAACTCTTCTCACTCATGGAACTCTCCTCATCTTTCACTCACCTTCCAAAAGTATCTGACATCTCCTTCTCATATTCTTCTTTCTCGCCGATTCCCATCCTTATCCACCTCAAAACCCCCAATATCTCTAAAAATTTCAGGGTTTTCGCTGTTGCTGTAGACCCACAGGAGCTTCCCCAGAACAGCCCCCAGAGACTCCTCAAAGAGCTTGCAGAGCGCAAAAAGATCACTTCTCCGAAAAAGAAAATCCCCCCAAAGAGATTCATACTGAGGCCTCCCCTTGACGACAAGAAACTTGCAGAGAGATTTTTAAATAGCCCTCAATTATCCCTCAAGCAATTCCCTTTACTTAGCTCTTGCTTATCCTCTTCACGCCTGAACAATGCTGATAAGACTTGGATTGATGAGTACTTGCTCGAGGCCAAGCAAGCTTTGGGATATCCTCTGGAACCATCCGATATTTTTGGGGATGATAATCCTGCGAAGCAGTTTGATACTTTGTTGTATTTGGCGTTTCAGCATCCCAGCTGCGAGAGGACCAACGCGAGGCATGTGAAAGCAGGGCACTCGAGGCTTTGGTTCTTGGGGCAGTACGTGTTGGAATTGGCTTTCTGCGAGTATTTTTTGCAGAGGTATCCAAGGGAGTCTCCGGCGCCACTGAGGGAGAGAGTTTTTGCGTTGATTGGAAAGAGGAATTTGCCTAAGTGGATTAAGGCGGCAAGTTTGCAGAACTTGGTTTTCCCTTATGATGATATGGATAAGTTGCTTAGGAAAGATCGAGAACCGCCAGTGAAGTGAGTCTTCTTCTGTTTCTCATTTAGATTTCACTATCTCTTTTGATGGGATATCAAAACTTAGTTGGGACTTCTAGCATTTTGAGTGGAATGAATATGGGAATTAGTTGGGCACTAGGCTAATATGCTTAATGTTTTTCATGGTTGACAACCTCTAGTATGTGGATAGTTTTTTTTTTTTTTTTTTTGAAAAAGACTGTAAACTCTTTTGGCATCAGGAAACAAGAAATTGTCTACATATTTTTGCTCCTGCTTTATATGAAAAAGTAATAGGTTTTGGGAGTTTTCTATGAGAAGATTGGGATGATAGACTCATGAAAATTGATACGGCACACGTAGTTGCGAGCATTAGTGGTTCTGTAGTTGGACAATTGTAATGGTACATTGACAGAGTTCATTTCTTCTCTCAATTTCTCCTTTTGCTATAGACCAGAATTGCTTAGTCATGCTGCTTGAATTTCATTAGTCATTGTAATGTGTGTGTCTTATTCTTCAATTCTGTTTGAGAAGATAGGATCACAGAGGAGCAAGTGAATTTGCAGTACATTGCTATTAAGATTCAATTTAATTAAATTTAATTTCTTTGCAAGTGCTGAAGTTTCTGGATGAAGCTTTTGTTAGTTGTGTTGGTGGTATGCTATATGGAGGTGAGATTTCACTCGAATGCCTAGAGTTTAGATGAAATAAGAGAAGATGATAGGAGAGAGAGTTTTTAAATGGTGGCGGGGGCATTGTTTAACTTTCTTCTTCACATGCAAAAAGTAGGGCTTAAATAATTTTAGGGTGGAAAAGACGACTATGCAGCAAAATCTGTCAATTTGGTTTCGATATCTCAGCTGGTTAGACATTTGAATGAGGAAAACTTCTGCTGGTACAAGATAAAATCTATACTAATATTATGAAAATTTGTATTATGGTGAGCCTTCATATATTACCAGGAAGCTTTACTCTCTGGTACAAGTGCCACTTTAGTTAAGTTATTTATCTGCAAACATGCCCAAAAGTTAGTTTTTCTGCCAGAATGGAAATTGTTCATGTGACAACACTTGAAACAAGTACCAACTGTTTCAGGGGTGAGACTTAGTATTTTGACTTGACTGTTTAGAGCATGATCTCAAATCTCCATGACATCGATTAAATTCAATGGTTCTGTTGCAGCTTTCCTGTCTTTAATATGTTGATACACCTGACCTTCCTGTACTAAATTGCGAAGGATTAGCACTGTGTTACACTTAATATTTAACATGACATTTAGATTTTTAATATAGAGAAAATATAAAGTTTACTAACCTTTTTTATTTGTGATTGGCAGGTCTGTCTTCTGGGCTCTGTTTGGTGCAATATATTTGTGTTTTGGCATGCCAGAAGTGTATCGTGTGCTTTTTGAAGTATTTGGAATGGACCCAGAGGCTGAGGATTGCCAGCCAAAAATGAGGAGACAACTTGAAGACGTAGATTATGTTTCTGTTGAATTTGAAGGGAATAAGCTAAGTTGGCAAGATGTTTCTGCTTACAAGGCAAGCACTTTTTTTTTTTAATGCTTTCTTGGGTTGTTTTCTCAGTTAGAAGTGATAAATATAGAGAATGCATTTGGGCTTCAGAAGTCTGAATCCTGATTGGAAAGTGATTATATGCTAGTTACTATTATCATCACCATTGTTTTAGTTAAGAGGAAATTGCAGTCCTTTAGCTCTTGCTTGCATACCAAATCGGAAGCTGAGTCTGAGGTTTATGTTGGAAGAAATTAAAGGTTTAGATACAACTAGTTTTAGAATAAGTAAGGTGGCAACTGGACATTTTCATGAGCTGCTTCAT
>CAOGCB010320834.1:0-11010 GCA_948266635.1 Cnidoscolus chayamansa
AATTCCATTTATGACTTATTCTCTACTTTCCTACTTCATTCCTTCCTTAATTCCCATTTATCATATAATTTCATAATCTCCTTGTTAATCTCATTGATTTAGGTACTTAATCTCCTAGGCCCTAAATCTGGTCATGACAAAAAGCATAATCTAAATTGGTCAAAATGGATAAAAAAGCTAGATATATCAAATGAGACATACTAGATAAGCCTATACGATATACCAAAAATGTAAGCAATGTGTTTTGCAGGCAAATGGATTCCAAATGACATGAAATTTTGTGTAAAACTTTAACTATATGTTAACCTAATGTCTATGAGAAAATAAGCATGAACTAAATTGATTTGAGATACGAATTAGTTAAAGGAGGGCAAAAAGGTATAAAGGGTGTGTTATGCAAATAAAATGATCTGAAAATATCCAAATGATTTGGGATGGTAACTAAATTTTATATGCAACTTCTAGAATGTGTTAAGGAAATATAGTTAAAATTTTAGACTAAAAGAATTGAATTAAATGGTTAAATGGAGAGGAAAAGCAAGCTACTAGCAATGGAAGTTCCATTCCGGGCAGTAGACTTTAGCTAAGTAAAAAGTGACCTTAATGAACTTAGAAATGTTAAGTTTTCTGAAAGTCTACAAAATTTATGGCAATTGGAATTGAGTAAGAGATTGAAACAGGACAAAAAAATCCAATGGTAGTTCATGTGAAATTCATATGAATTAAGCATAGAAAACAAGTCAAAATGCGGGGTCAATGGATTCCCAAATAAATTAGCTAATCGTGTGCGTAGCGATTAGGGGTTTGATGTGATGTATGTCAGAAATTGTGTTTAATTACTTATTTAAAAGATAAATTAATATTTAATAACTAATGATAAGTAAATAAATATTTAGAGAGAGAAATAAACCCTAAATTATTAAGAAATATACTGGATATAAATTATGTCGCAAACCCCTAAATATTAGATCGCATAAGATGGATTTTATGTCATATGGATTATTTACCATACGGTCGAAATAATTCCTGTAGACCGAGAAAGGGTCGATAAGGGAAAAACGATAGTTGGTAAGTTATGAATCATTGTGTGATTGCATGCCAAAATGATTGTATGCGAAGTGTGTGGCCGCATGGTTATATAAATTGTTATTGCTTTGGTACCTGGTATGCAAATGATTGGTAGTTTAGGGGCCACCAGGCATACTTTCAATAGAAGTGTATATTTCTATGAAGGAATGTGTGAAAATATAATGTTGATCTTTTGTGTGCCTTGTTGCGATTGTGAAATGTGATTGAGACACTGAATGTGAAATGTTATGGGTGAATCATATGAGATTGAAGTGATTCTATAGAAATGTGAATAATATGTTATGGACATTCAGTGACTATGATAGGCATGACAATAATGTAAAGCATATGCATATGATTTATAGAAACATGATTGTGTAACAGTGCATATGGTAATGAAAGATTCATACATCATATTATACATGACATGGTGTGCTGGAGATGGAGATAACCCGTGAGACTCGGGTAAAATACCACATGACGTATATATTTCTCATGAGACTCAAGAACTATACAATATATACGGATCCATGAGACTTGGTTTGTATTTTGGTATATTCTGGGTAAAGCACAACACATATATTCTCATGAGACCCGAGTGTTGCACATATATATGGATTCGTGAGACTCAGTTTATGTGCTAGTTCCATAAGTCTCTGAATGGATATCTGTGAGTCTCGGATACTCCTATTGTTTATTATTGAGAGATTGTGCACAATCAGATTATGAGATATGGCCATGGGATGACATAAGGATGGTGGATGCATATCATGAAGGCATTCACATCATACATTGAAACATCATATTTATCATTGATTTATATTACTCATTAAGAATGAGAATGATGAAATAATATGATTATGTTGTGGAATATGATGATATTTGATATGAGATAATTATTTGTCGATGCGCATGGTTTAAATTATTTCTATGGATGCTATTTGTGTACTGTGCGTAACTTATTGAGTAGTCATACTTAGCGCTCATCTTTGATGAATGCAAGTGAGAGTAGCAAACAAAATCAGAGCAATCAATAGACGTGGTTAACGTCGAGATTCCAGAGGTAGCTAAGCTATGCTTGTGACATATATCCCGAAGCTATCATATTTTACGTATTTTGTATATTGTAACTATCACAGTAGAGTAAATGGCAGTAAATATATAAGTTAAATATACAAGTTGTGTGAATCAAAATGATAACTCTGCTATGTATGTATATTTATGTAAATATAACTATGTATATATTTTATGTATCCTATGTATTTCTTTTGAATGAACGTATTTTTTTATGACTTATATCAAAATTTTGTTAACCTGTATATGTATACGAAAAAAATTTATGATTTATAATATATGAATAATAATATACAGACTGAACTTAATAACGTTAAAATGATGGGTTTGATTATTGTGTAATGATGTTTTAGAAAAAAATTACAGAGCAATGATCTGATGTAATCTCTTACAGGTTGATTAGTAATTTATGATGTCATAGTGAGAAGTTATTAGTCAATCTGTGGGAGGCATGTCCCGTGAGGGCATGACACTGCTTGTGGTGAGAGCCCGCACACTGAGTATATTTTACTTAGTGGGTGTACATGTAGAAATAAAGCATACTATGCATATAATAATTCAACATATAATCTCAGCATATTTATCATGTCATGCAAATAAAACTATATCACTTAATATTCATGTCTCGCCAAATTCATTTATTATAGTTTGGAATTTAACTAATATTTAAGGTACATGCATATCAAGTAGGATCGACTGATAGTAACAAGAATCACTAATGTATACATGGAGGGCGTATTAGCCAGTCCATATGGGGTACCTAATTTATAACTCGTATAAGCATTTTAAAATGCAAGATAGGCAGCTACGGTTTCTATGATATGTCATACCTCTAATCTATTTTCTGGTTCCCAACTCAATCAACCAAGACCATATATATATATATATATATATATATATATATATATATATATTCTACAGTTTCTTCTTTTTACTATAACATGCATTACAACAATACCGAGTCATTTCATGCATTATAGGCAACCCGAGTGATTTTCTAGTTTATCATGTTCCATTGCTATTTTAGAGCTACGTACATCAGCCAGTATAATACCTTATTATTCATCATGTTCTATTATGTTAAGGCTACGACAACAATCAATGTTGTTTTCTCCAAAAACATTCTTATTGATCATATTCCATTGCTGTTTTAGGGTTACATATGTCAGCCCGCATGATACTTTCTTATTCATCATATTTCATTGCATTAAGGCTACAACAACAATTAATACCATTTATCCAAATATGTTTTTATTGATCATATTCCACTTTATTAAGGTTACCACACATTACCATGTTTTACGTACATATTTATATCTATATTTTCATCCAATGAACATTCCTATATATTACACCTTTACTGTATTAGTTACCGACTTATTAAGTAGGAGGCATATATATTTTATTCAGGTCATACCATGATTCATTATAATATCCGAGTCATCCTAACTAATTATCATTTTATCCGACACATCACATACCGTGACATTCTTGATATTATTTTATTTATGCCACTTTTTACATTAAATCCAGTCTAATCTTTTTATTCCTTATTATTAGTGTCAGTAAACCTATATAATGTTTAATCCCTCTTCCAGTTATCTTCTTAGTGTCTTTCATGCATTTTCCCACCTATTTTACTAATATTAGCTTCATGCATGCAAGTTCTGACCTCTCCTGTTACATGTATCTATCTCTATAACTCTACTATTTGATATAATACTTATCATCGCAGTATACATATAGCAACTAACTTACTTTACCCAATATAGCACCTAACCTGGATGTGTAGTCCCTTTTCCTTTACAACTTCCTACTCTTCTTCCTCCTTCATTGTTCAGGTCCACATATGGCTTCTTCTTCACCACCGTAGCTTCTCCTAAGCTTCTCCAAGATACCATAACAAAATCTTCTAGATTTCTCCCTTCTTAGATGCTCCCAAGTCCAAAAACTACTCTCTGTAACTTAAGAAAAATCTCTCTTTTTTCAATTTATGTAACTATGAAAGTGATATTCCTTTTAAGCTTAAATACTACTTGCTACATGGTATCTCTCACCAGTGAAAGACACCTGTCCTTTTTAAACCACTTGTCCTCATTAGGTTTAAAGTATATGTCACTCGTCCCATTCTCTATGATAGATGGCACTTCTCACAGTATGACCCTCATTTATTATCCACTAACTCATGTTATAATTATTTTATTCTTCCCCGATTAAAATAAATAGGTTATTATTCTTTTCCTTTCACCTTTCTTATTTTGATTCAACTAAAACATTCATTCTTCTACTTTATGACTGAGACTTTATTATGTCCCTTATATTTCCATCATATTCAATGGACCTTCCTTATTTCATTCTCTGTAAACCGAGCTTTCAACTTTCATACTTAACTTAATTTCAAATCAAAGTTGAACCAAGTCATCCAAATCTCACCCTCATTGGACTGTAACATTAATCTATTCGACCGAGTCTTATTTCTCCCTTGTGACTCATCCCCTTATTCCGCCAATTTATACTTCGAGATACATTCTCTGCTAGACCAAGATATATACGTCCCCTATTTATTTCTACCATGATATATATCTCGGCCAATTTACAACCTCGTCTTCTCAACCTTTACACAGTTTCTATTACGGTTAACATAATCTCTATCACAGTTAATATTCTTCTACTTAGTCTCTTATTTTATTTATTACCCTTGTAGATTTATTCTTTAATATAACATGCTTCTTCATTCTTTCAAAATTTATATATGCTAATTAGGATTACAGAAAGTAGGGTGTTACAGTTGGTCTCAACATCAATAATGAAGATATATGTCTTGCGAATAGTGCTACAACACATGCTATACTAAGAGACAAAAAAACTAATTTTCTCATTTATCTACAAAAGAAGCCAATGTTAGTAAAATATCGAACATAACAAAAATAATTAAAGGCTCTGAAAGAGCCATAATTTTCTTACCCAATGGAACAAAACTTACCATAAATGAAGCATATTATGTACCAAGTCTCTAAGAAACTTATTAAGTTTTAAATATATTCGTTGCAATAGATATCATATTGAGATTGCAAAGAGAAAATTATTAAATATTTATATATCACCTCTATTGTGTTGGATAAAAAATATATTTTAGAAAAATTACACATTTTCTTTTGGTTTGTACTATTCAAATATTAGTACAGTTGAAACATATGCTACAGTAAACTAGAAGTTTATTGATTCAAATAATTTTATTGTTTGGTATGATCGTCTATGCCATCTCAGATCAATTATGATATGAAAAATTATTGAAAATTCATACGGGCATCCTTTAAAGAACCAGAAGATTCTTCAATTTAAGGATTTTTCATGTGCTGCTTATTCTCAAGGTAAATTGATCATTAAGCCATCACTAGCTAAAGTAGAGAATGAATCCCTTGCATTTTTGGAACATATACAAGGTAATATATGTGGGCCTATTCAACCACCATGTGGACCATTTAAATATCATATGGTTTTGATAGACACATCTTCAAGGTGGTCATATGTGTGTTTATTATCAACTCGTAACCTAGCGTTTGCGAGATTACTTACAAAGATAGCTCGATCAAGAGCACAGTTTCCAGATTACACAATCAAGACAATTTGTCTTAATAATGCTAGTGAATTTATGTCTCAGGCTTTCAATGATGTCAATTGGAATAACTGTTGAAAAGCTTATTGCATATGTTCATATACAAAATAGTTTAGTAGAATCATTGCCTCTAGTTAATTGCTATACAATTCTCATGAGAACAAAACTTCCCACTTTCATGTGGGGACATGTTATTTTACATGTAGCATCACTTATTTGCATTAGGCCAACAAGTTATCATAAGTTCTCTCGATTACAATTGCCATTTGGTCATGAATCAAATATTTTTCATCTTAGAATTTTAGATGTACAGTAAATATTCTAATTGCTCCACCACAATGCGCAAAGATGGATCCCCAAAGAAGATTTGGAACTTATGTTGGGTATGAATCTCTATCTATAATCAAATATCTTAAACCATTAACTAGATATATATTTACAGTACAATTTGTTGATTGTCATTTTGATGAAATAGTTTTTCCAACATTAGAGGGAGAGAATAAAAAGTTGGAAAAAGAAATTACATGGAATGAGTTATCTTTATCTCATCTAGATCCTTGAACAAAGCAGTGTGAACTAAAAGTTCAAAAGATAATTCATTTGTAGAATATTGCAAATCAATTAGCAAATGCATTTAGTGACACAAAAAGAGTCACTAAATCACATGTACCAACTGAAAATGCTCCAATTCGAATTGATGTCCCTGTAGGACAACTTGATAGTGCTAATAATAATAAACCATGCCTGAGGCAGAGTAGACCGATTGGTTCAAATGATAAAAATCTTAGAAAAAAAATGAAAGGAGCAAATAATCAAGATGGCATATTATGGAGGCAAGTATTTATAAAGATATTGAAGACATAACTAATCGTAATACCCCAGAAGAGGTTCAGGTACCTGAAAATATTGAAAATGAAGAGATCTCGATCAGTTATGTCTCTGTTGGTGAAAAATAGAACTGAAAAGATATTATTGTCGATAATATTTTTTCTTATAATGTGGCTATTTATATCATAGAACAAAATGAGGATCTTAAACCTATATTAGTTGAAGAATGTAGAAACAGAGATTATTGACCAAAATGGAAAGACGTAACTCAAGCAAAATTAAATTCACTTTTAAAATGTGGGGTTTTTGGATATGTAGTCCAAACACCTCAAAGTGTAAAGCTAGTAGGGTACAAATGGGTATTTGTACAAAAAAAATAAGAAAAATGAAATCATAAGATATAAAGCACGACTTGTAGCACAAGGTTTTTTGCCAAAGACCTGGAATTGATTATGAAGAGACACCACAAGGTTTTTTACCAAAGACCTAGAATTGATTATAAAGAGACACATTCTCTTGTGGTAGATGCAATTACATTTAGATCTCTTATCAATCTAGCAGTATATAAAAAGCTTGAGATGCGTTTAATGGATATTGTTATAACTTATCTATATGGTTCAATTGATAGTGAAATATTTATGAAAATCCCGAAAGGATTTAAAATGCCTAAAGCATGTAAAATTTCTCGTGAAAATTATTCAATATAATTATAAATCTTTATATGGATTAAAACAATCTGGACGTATGTGGTATAAACGTCTCAACTAATATTATTAAAGAAAGATTATAAAAATGATCAAATTCATCCATGTGTTTTTGTAAAAAAATATGGATCAGAATTTGTTATACTTATTGTGTATGTTGATGATTTAAATATTATTGAAACTCCTGAAGAGCTTCAAAAGGCAACAAATTGATTGAAAAAAGAATTTGAAATGAAAGATCTTGGAAAATAAAGTTTTACCTTGGCTTGCAGATCGAACATTTAAAAGATGGAATTTTCCTCCATCAATCAACTTTACAGAAAAAAGTGACAAAGCATATCCATTAAGTACCCCAATGGTTGTAAGATCGCTAGATGTAAATAAATATCCTTTTCGTCCTCAACAAAACAATGAAGAACTTCTTGGTCCTGAGGTACCATATATTAGTGCTATAGAAGCATTGATATATCTTACTAATAACACACATCCAGATAGCATTTGTTGTCAGTTTATTAGCAAGATTTAGTTATTCTCCAACAATATGACATTGGAATGGAGCTAAACATATATTTTGTTATCTCCGATAAATAATTGATATGAGATTGTTTTATTCAAATGAATTTGGATCACAATTAATTGGTTATGCATATGCAAAATATTTATTTAATCCGCATAAAGCTTGTTCTCAAATGAGTTATTTATTCACATAAGGAGGCACAACTATATCATGGAATTCTACGAAATAAACTTTAGTGGATACATCTTCAAATCATGCAGAAATAATTGCAATACACAAGGTGAGTAGATAATGTGTTTGGCTGAGATTATTGACCCAACATATTAGAATATATGTGGTTTAACTGTAAAGGAAAATATTCCAATAATATTATATGAAGATAATGCAGCATGCATAACTCAATTAAAAGGAGGATACATCAAAGGAGATAGCACGAAGTATACCCAAATTTTTTTACTCATGATCTTCAGAAGAACGGTGATATTGATGTTCAACAAATTCGTTCAAGTGATAATCTAGTAGATTTATTCACTAAGACATTGTCAACTGCAACTTTTGAGAAATTTATATACAAAATTGGCATGCGTCGATTCAGAGATATTAAGTCATGTTGGTATAAGAGGGAGTAAAATACATGTTGTGCTCTTTTTCCCTTAGTCAAAGCTTTTTCCCACTGAATTTTCTTTAATAAGGTTTTTAATGAGGCAACTTGAATATATTATACGATATTTTATAATATGTATTACTTTACGGAATTTTTTTCTCAAAGATTTTTCTAATAAGGTTTTGATGAGACAATATTTATGGACTTCCAAAAGATTTTAACCTTTTTTTCTTCTTGTCAAGTTTATTTATCATGACTTAGTCTTTATTCCACATTTGTTTCTTTTGCTTTCTTTTTCATCTCCTCTTTCCTTTGTGGAAGTCTTTTCAATATAATTAATGTGTTGAATTAAAGGAGTATTATATATTACGGCATTTCTCAATAAGATTTATCTTGTTTTGTACTTATCACTTTTAAGATCATCAACACATCATGTCCACACTACTCTACAAATTTAGTGATTTATTAATATTGTTGAAGGATAATTTACTATAATATTTAAAAATTAGGAAAAATATAATTTAGTGCCTATTATTTTAAATAAGAAATAATTAGTCACTAAATTTATAAAATACTTATTTTTCTTTAAATTTATTATTATTCAATTATAAATTTTAAGAGGTCAATTCAAATTTTAAAAAAAATTAAATTCTTGTAAAAATTAAAATTATATGAGTAAAATTTTTGAATATAAAAGATTAAATTAATATATTAAAATTTTCAACATAAAAGCTTATTTTATTAATTATATAAAATGTCAATATTTAAATCATCTCTAATTTTAAAAAATACAGATTAAATTATGGTGCTAGTAGATTTATCATATATTATTATATTTTTGAAGAAAAATATAATAGATCGAAAACATCTAATATATGGAATTGAATACATAGATCTTAATTCATATTTATGTATAATATTTTACGATCATCATTTGTATCAATGTCTAATATAAGCACATGTATTTAACAAAGAGTACATTCACTACGAGAAACATGAAAAAATAGCTATGAACTTTCATCAATAAATCATGTAATTTGATCGCTGGTAATTTAATCATCAGTATTTTAGATTACTAAAAATAATTAGTAATTTACTGTAACGCCCAACACTTCTTCGTTATCGAAATTTGAATTTACGAGATAAAATATTCTCATAATATTTGAAAATCGAGCCAAAAAAGTGAATAAGGATAACCCTAGTCATAATTTTTCAGTGGTAAAGTGTTTTATATTATGTTTGTTGACTTATGTTTCTGGGAGCAAAAAGTAAACTTTTTTATTAAGTGTCTCTTATCAGTTTTATTTTTTACAATTGCATGCATATACCATCATATTTAACCGTAAAACTATATGAGTCATCATTTTTCATTGGCTAAGTGTATTTTGTCGTGTTTGTTGATTTATATTTCCGGGAGCAAGAAATAAACTTTTTGATGAAGTGCTTCTTATCGCCTGTGTTTTCGACAATCACATGTATATAAGACCATATTTAACACTAAAACTCTATGAGTCATCATTTTAGTGGTAAAGTATCTTATATTGTGTTAGTTGACCTATGTTTCCGGGAGCAAGAAGTAAACTTTTTGATAAAGTGTCTCTTACCTTTTTTTTTTTGAAATCGCATACATATACCACTATATTTAACCCTAAAACTCTATGAGTCATTATTTTTCAGTGGTAAAGTGTCTTATATTATGTTTGTTAGACCTATGTTTCTAAGAGCAAGAAGAAAAAATTTTCATGAACGCCTATTATTGGTTGTGTTTCAACAATCGCATGCATATTCCACCATATTTAACCTTAAAACTATGTGAGTCATCATTTTTCAATGGTAAAATGTCTTATATTGTGTTTGTTGACCTATGTTTCCAGGAGCAAGAAGTAAAGTTTTTATTAAATGCCTCTTATCGGTTTTGTTTTTGATAATCGCATGCATATACCACCATATTTAACCGTAAAACTCTATGAGTCATCATTTTTTAGTGGTTAAGTGTCTTTTGTTGTGTTTGTTGACCAATGTTTTCAGAGCAAGAAGTAAACTTTTTGATGAAGTGCCTCTTATCGGTTGTATTTTTTACAATCTCATGTATATACCACTATATTTAACCCTAAAACTCTATGAGTCATCATTTTTCAGTCGTAAAGTGTCTTATATTATGTTTTTTGACCTATGTTTTCGGGAGCAAGAAGTAAACTTTTTATGAAGTGCCTCTTATCGGTTGTATTTTCGACAACCGCATGTATATACCATCATATTTAACATTAAAACTCTATGAGTCATTATTTTTCACTGGTAAAGTGTCCTATATTATGTTTATTGACTTGGGAGCAAGAAGTAAACTTCTTTTATGAAGTGCCTCTTATCAGTTGTATTTTCGACAATCGCATGCATATAATGTCACAACCCCTATGACATGTATCCTGTAAGGGATAAGTTTGCATCACAGTTCCTTAAAACCTGTATAAATTTTTCGCATTTCAAAATAATTTAAAACTAGAATTATTCATTCAATAAAAACTATTATTTTTCAACATCATCATTCATTTTAAAACCAAATACATGATTTAATAAATCCATTACTAACACTTTCCAAAAG
>CAOGCB010321049.1:0-24957 GCA_948266635.1 Cnidoscolus chayamansa
TTTTTTTTATGTTAAACTTACTGTATAAGAATAGAGATTTGCTTTATTTATTAGCAGATATAACCATTAAACAAAGTTAATTAACATTCGTATGAAATGGAAAGTGTGAAACCACTCGTTCCGATATTAATTGGAGTTAATGGCTATCACTAATCATTTGCCTTAACCTCAGAAAAATCCTAGTACAATTATGTAATAAAATAACATTAGCATACCATCATATTCTATATAAATTGCAGATTACGATAATGGATGAGAGATTTGTGGTTTATGCAAAATGGGATCAAATATAATCAAAACACAGCTGACCCTTCTTTTCTTTTATTCTCTTTTTCTTATTTTATTCCTTCTTCCTTGTCATCACTCCTCCTCTTCCTATATAATAATCTGCAGACACCTCAGAAATATTTTCAATGCCAAATTACGTAAACACATAGGAAACTTAGTCTATATGATTCCATGAGCTCTTTTAAATGCATGAGAGAGTAATTTCCTTTATTAAAATTCATGCATAAATGCATATATAACTATTTATAAGAAAAAAATAAAAATTTGTCTTGCATCAGAAAACGTAAATCGCAATATGGTTTTCTAAGGCAGGTAGTAAAAAGAAGAGGGTATTACAAGAAAATTTAGTTCACATGATGGTGCATGGTCCTGGATTGTCATCATAAACCACACTGACTAATTCGCAACGAGATGGTTGTTGACAGCAATGTCGAGGAGGATCATCTGCTTTCTTTTCTTCTTCTTCTTTCTTCGGCTCAGGCTTTCCCTCTGGAGGCTTCACCTCTTCTACACTTTCTATGGCTGCGTAGTTTATCTTCTTCCTAAGGGCTTTGGTCAAGCAGGCTGCATCTACTCTCTCTCCTATCACCACCAACTTATCTTTGTCTTCTCCTTCTAATGAAACTGAATTCACACCTAATTAAAACAAACCAAAATTCATGTTTAATTAGCTTAATTATGTGATCATTAACTGCGTTATAATTAATTGTAAGCGAAAACTCACCATCTGCAATAGCAGCTGTCTTCATGGCCTTGCTTCGGCATTTATCACAACAAGTCGTCACCTTGATGACTATCTTTTGCTGCACCATTGTCAGTAAATGATGATAAGTGTGATTACAAGTGATTAATTATAATCAACAGACGACTTCTTTCTAGCCAGTTGCACTTACCTTCATGATTTTTTCGAGCACCAAACAAGATGTTGGTTCTGTTTGATTAGTGAGTGGGATTGAGAGAATAAGAAGAAGAATCAAGAAATGGGTATTTATAGATGAAGAGAAAGAGATCGAAGGTTGCATGAGAAGTAAACTTGCACATGATTGGAAATGACAATTAGTGCATGGAATTTTAAAGAATAATAAGTTGGAGATCCACATTTTATGGGTTCAACGCATACATTATCCTACTTTATTATAATGAAATCTTTTGCTTAATCTGTGTCCTAAGTACTACCCATTTACTATATGATTTCAAGTCAATGTTTATACAAGTCATAAGCAATCTCCACTGTTAATTGCACCAAGTCAAATACCTTTGGGTTTGCATTCACATGTTCTATGTTCGAGTCCTTATCAAAGGTCTTCCGAAGGAAATACTAAAGAAAACCAACTATGCATCCACGAAAGCTTGCGATACAGAACTAATTTGCATGCTAATTGTATTTATTTTATGAAATTATCTTCTTGAATTAGTTGTCTAATATGATTGAATTACATGCATGTTTGTCTCCTTCACATTGTCATTGAATTAATTGTTTAATGGTCATTAAATAAATGTTTATTAGAGGTCTAAAAAAATGAAATATCAACAGAATTATCAAATACCAACAATTTGATACGATTTGGAATTGAGAATTAATATGATAATTACGAATTGGTAGAACAATGTCAACTTGGATATTAATGTGGTGGTACTAAACATAACTTTATGACCCATATTGAATTTCATACCAACTGAATAATTGTATGGTAGAAGAAAATCAACTTTTTTTTTTATGACCCATTTGATTTTGATTATTAAAATTTGGTAGAGGAATATCAACTTGAGTTTCTATATGATTTGTAATGGTATTACAAGACCCCTATGTTCCTATCTTGAAATAAATACTAATTATAAGTGGATAAATTATATGCAGTCCCAAATATATATAGATGGAAAAAGTCATGGGAGATATTGTAATAAAAGTCGGCAAATGTTAGAGGAGTCAACTGGGACTGTTAAGTGATTAAGGATATGCTTATGAAGGAACATCCTTAGTGCCCTGAAAGATGGCCTAAAATATAAAAGCTAGCCTGTAGTCTTGATTGCTACGCTGTCTTGAAGATTGTTCATAGCTAAGCAAAATAAGTTAGAATTATTGTAAACTGCCACCGCAATTGGGTTTATATTGTTAGTGTTCAACCGCCAAAAACTTCAACAACAGCAATTAATTAAATGGAGAGCACCACTTCCATCAATTGGGTTATAGTTTTTTTTATACAAATTAGAAAAGATATAATATATATATATATATAGAGAGAGAGAGAGAGAGAGAAGTGGAAGTGGGTATGGAAAAAAAGGGGGTGCGGCAGCAGAAATAAGCAGAAGATTTGAAAGGGAAATATGTGAAAGAAACTACATGAATGAACAGTAAGTAGCAGAAGACATGAATCTTTAACGGAGATGATAATTCTTGGAAACAGTCCCACTTCTGTACTTCTCTGTCTATCTAACTTAATAATATCATGGAATATGTGGATCCTCCTTTCACCTTCATCCTTCTCCTCCTCCTCCTTCCTTTTGGCTGCTTCCTGCACCAACTTTTGTATCTGCAAGATAGTTTCTTTTTTCTTCAAATAATAATAAATAAAATTCTTTGGTATTGTTTCCCCTTCCTTTATATCATTCTTGATTTAGGTGCTAAAAAATCCAACTAAATTTGCCTGCTTTTGATGCTTTCTACAAGCTTTTTTCAACAATATAAAAGCAAAGTCATATTGTACTTGCTAAGATCCATAACAGTACAGACAACTCTCTTGAATTCATGCTTTTTCGGAATCAATAAGGCCAATCCATCTAAGTTATTTATTTATTTATATATGGTGAATATGAAGATAACCCACATTGTTACTCAAAACACCTTCGTGAAAATCGATCTACACAATTGAAAAAATGTTTGGCTTGGTGAAATTAGATTTAATCTAGCGACGAAACTAAACTAATAGCCCAATATATTTCATATCGAATGAGGTTAAACCTACACTTTGAAAAGCATATAACAAAATTGATATTTGGAGGGAAATTTTAATATAATTAAAAGAGAGAGAGAGAGAGAGAAAGCATTGTGCTTGCAAAACCTAGGGATCAATAATTTGGAGGAATGTTTGTCCGTCAGTTAAAGCCTGTATCTTTATGGAAAGAAACTAAAGCCACCATGTACTTTTTTTTTTTTTTTACATTCCCAGATGTAGGGTAGGGTACTTTATAAGCACGCGCCTAATGGGTAAGTTCAAGCTGATAGTGGGTGTCATTTGCCATACACAAGAATCCAACAACAACCACCACACATGTATCCAACATCTCCAACTCTTTTTCCCTACATGCCACTTCCATCCAACCGGTCCAGGCCAAATCAGAAAATAGAGAGAAGCATTGCAATGCTTTTGCCCCTCTTTCCTGAAGAGTCCTTTAGTGGGTTTCACTTTCTCTCCTTCCTATGGAATGATTCAATCAATCCAAACAAGAAAAGAAAAGAAAAGAAAAGAAAAGAAAAGGAAATGAATATCTAAAGTTACTCCCTGTTGCAACCCTTGTCTCATCTCCACATCATTGATTCTCATTTCTTATTGCACTTCATAAAGGTGAAAAGAGAAGGTTCAAAGGTATATATAATAAAAAGATCCCAACAAATGAGGCACATCTCCAAAGTGATAGCAGCTCATGGAGACAAGCCGACAGAGCATTACCTGTCCTTTTATTCCTCTTTATAAAACCTTCCAATAGCTACGTTCCATTCTTATTTGGATTTTCTTTCCTGCCCTTTTATCCTCTTTGGCCTCTCCTCAAATACACCAACCCAGCTTCTTAGGTTAGACACAGTGCCACACAACCTTTCCTTCTTGGACTTAGTGACTCTGCCACACAACCTTTCCTTCTTGGACTTAGTGACTCTGCTGCCGATTCCACTTTTCCCTTTTACATCATTCAGAATCTATACTGAATGCATCAGACACACGTCCTATATATAGGAATACAGAAATCCATGGTCTCACCAAAAGAGCAACTCCTATCACTCTCATTAACAGACAATCAGTTCTCCATCGATGGGAAGGCAAAACTGTGACCACGCCATCATGCATTCTTCCATTGCCCTTCTGCAGGAGAGGTTTAGACAGCTAGAGAGAGCAAAGGAAATGAGGCAGCAGAGGGATCTCTTAAGACTCTTCTCTGAAGCAGAGCAAGTGAAATCAGCCAAAGCTTATGAGTCATCCAGGCATTTTTCCCCCTCTGAGTTAATCCCTTCTTCACCTGGGCAACCCCTCGAAGCCTCTTCCTACCACCATCCAAAAACAGAGAACAATCATACAAATCTCCGCATCAATGAGACTCCAAATTTGGTGAATTTATGGTCCAAAAATACTGTCACGCACATTACAAATAACTTCGATGACTCAGATGTTGATACCTCACTTCATCTGTGAAAAAATTTTACAATGTTAGTATCTCCCGCATTCTTGTTCCTTTATTCTATTTCTCTTTCTCAAGTCCTTTTACTGCTTTCATGGAGCTGTAAAAATAGAGAGAGACAGAAAGAGAGAGAGAGAGATGCAACTACTTTCTAATATGATTCTCATTGTCATCTTCATGGTCATCAATTACATTGGAATCAGAAAGACCATGCTCTGGTCTATTTTGGAACGAGTCCTCGTCATGCTCAGTACCATCGGAATTTTCATCATTGCTCCATTTCCTCTTCATGATTCTGGGAACCAAGCGAGTTACTTCTTTGGCCTGGACGTCTTCATTGTTTATACGTTCAAATCGAACAGCACTGACTTTTCTGGCATTTCCAGCCAATATCTGCATCAAGATAAATTAATTACAGATATTGATTGTAATTCTGTAACAGCTAATCAAAAGATAGCCTTTCTTAGATCCTATGGTCTGTTAGATCCACAAAAGAAATGAGCAACAAGTCAATAAATTAGTGATTAGTAACAATAGGACCCCAGAAATTTGATTTATGTTAGTATCATTACAGCGGTTCCTAGTAGTTTACTTCGACAAATGCATGCTTCATAATCTTCTGGGACATACCAAATGTAAAAGTGAAATGCAACGAAGTAATTTAACAAGGGAAAACAATGTTTCTTTTTTGTCCAAGAAAGGGTTTGACATCACCAAATATTGGCTCAACTACAACATAGTAGCTACACAAAATCCTTTTTCTCCCTTCTTTTCTATTCCGGATCTAACTTTCTATAAGTCCTTATGGTAATGGTGCAATGAAGCAGCCCAAAATTGCTATGAATAGGCAAACAGTTAAATGCTGTCTGTACAAGTTACTTGGATGCTAAAGTATAGTAATGACTTGCAGCCTTCTACTATTGGCTTTATTTAGCAAACTTGCAGTGAAATAGTAGGACAAGATGTAATTAAGCAACTACTAACTCCATCATACTGGTGCAATATCTCAAATTTTTATATTTTTCCTGACAATGCTAGTCTGGATATCATTGAGAGACTAATAAAACTTAAAGCAATAGTCTTGTTATGACTTTTGCCCAAAAACCCTTCCTGGCCTTGTAACCAGGCTTGTCCAAATTATGGGTCAGGTCAGGCCAAAAATTTTGGACCTTGACTCAGTCCTTACCTACCTATTTAGGCCTATTTCTTAGAGAAGAGATGGAATGCGCTCAGAAGGAAAACTGCGGAAGCAAAAGTTAACACACACACATGCAAATCACGAAGCATGCATGAATACAAGCAACTTTGTCACATATATTAAGCTTCCAGAATAGGTAAAACTAGGAAGGTAAATCAATCTATACCTCCAATTTATATATATGATGTTTTTCATTCTGATCTTGTCGCTCAGACTTTACATCATTTTGCTCTTCATCCTCATCTTGATTTTCCTTCTCAAGGATCACTTTGATGCTCTCACCGGTCCTTGGGATGTATCCAAATGCCTCACATATAAAACCCGACACTGTCTCATACTGATGACCCTGTAAAATGGAGAAGGGAATGCCATTGAGATTGCAGATCTAAGAATTAATGATCAATATGCATGAGTAGTTGAACTGACTAATCCAAATAAAATAATTCAATTGCCCAAAGTGGCCAGTGTTTAGTGTTTTAAAATGAACATAAATCAGGCTCTAAGTTTGGTGCACCATGAGTATAGTAACTCTTCCACCTCCCCAAACTGCAAACAGCCGAATATTGCAGGCTGGGGCCCTTCTATGATGATTATTTTCCTACCATTATATTTTTTTGTACCGAAAAGAAAAATGGTAGTTGTTAGTTATTTGTAACCTAAACAAGATCATGTATTTTTACACTCGATTTTTTTGAAATGACACAAGAAGTAACTGATAATCATCATTTCCACTTAAATGAGAATATTTACTTGTTGCATTGAAAATGTATAAAATAGTCAACTACTCATAGGCAAAATCCATTTTCTTTTTCTAGTTGAAGATTAGGTCTTTTAGAATTCTGGTTAACCCTGAAGTTTCAACCATCAACAAAAGAAAAACATGAAAGTAATCGAAAATCCTAAATGAAGCAGGTTAAGAAAATCAGTTTGAGTAACATTGGTCAAAATTTGAATGCCTAGGAAAGATTTTTTTGCATATCATTTTGTGAGTAAAATGAACAAATAAGGAGCAGAAAGAAGCATATAAAGAGATTTTATTATATACACATTAGAAGCATAGTCTAACAGTAGCTGATATAGCATTTACAGGAAATTGAGTGTGTTCTCCAGCCTACAATAATTAAATTGTGCCAGATTAGTCCAGCATTCATGTTATTTGATCAACATAGCAGGCAATTATCATCTATTTAGGTGCTTAGGCAGCATACACAGAGCATTAATTCCTAAAACCAACAATATACAACATACCTCTGGCATTTTGATATTTAGTTCTTCAGAGAGTTGATCAATAGATGTATTAGCATCAATATCATATATTCCCTCTGCTCGCATTACAATGTAGCCAGTTTTCTTTTGTATCTCCTCCTATGATATACAGAAACAATCACCAAAATTAAAAATGTGTATTCATACCCTAGTACTAAATAAAGCTATAAGAAACTATATTTTCAGAACCAGACAACTTTAACACCCTATAACAATCTCCATAGGTACTTGATGACTCTTGTTCCATCAACTAGAGTATATTGACAGAAATCTATAGGAAGTGTATCTAATGTTTCTATTCATTCTAATTGTTGACAAGTTGTCAAACCCACATGCAAATACTGTTTTACTCTTTTTTAGGCAACACTAATCGTCGATAAATATAGACAAATGAATAACTATATAAATATATAGAAACAACCACATCACATATTTTAGGAAGGATTGTAGCTTGCAGCATGTCATCTAAAGATCAAGATTAGCAAGACATCTTGCAAACTGCTATCTTTATCTTATCTCATCTACTCAACTCTGCAGCTTGCATTTGGTTCTCTTTCCCCATACAACTAAATCAGAAAATATAAAATAGCTTCACCACCATTCTATCAGAAAGACAAAAAAGTAGTTGACATTCCAAAGATCTACACAACCACGAGAGTATAATCAGAAAATAAAAATCCACAGATGAACTTAAAATGATGAATAAAATGTTAATTTTTCCGCTTTACTTTTGAATCATTTTCATCGAAGATTTCACCGACAATCTCCTCAACAACATCTTCCAGGGTTACTATCTGCTTTGTCCACAGAAATGAGAGAACAAATATTAGATGACATGAACATAAAATACATCACAAGCATTATTAGGTATTAACATCACACCAATCAAAACTTCTAGATACAGCAAATAATGGTAGAAGTTCTGAGAGTTCAGCTGAGTTTTCAATTACATGGTGACTGTAACCTGTCTTATTTGCATCAACATTAAACCTCAATCTGCTAAAACTATTGTGTTAAAAACATTACACCACTGTCAGGTACCTCAGCCCAACTAGATCAGTGATCAACAACTGCCTATAGCTTTAGCATCTTTTTATGCCCATATTTGGTATAGTTGGGCCTTATACCATCATATTTTTCACCTGAAAAATGAAAAGCTTATTGCTTTTGGACGTCCATGAAATCGACATAGTTTTCTTACATAAAGGTATTATATTCCCTCCTAAACAATAAAGATTTTGATATTTGAATATTCTTGTTTATTCCATGTTGCTTCATTTAGTTTTAGCATGGAGCAAATTTCTATAGCATCTCCATTCAACGCAAGATTCTCCATGACTAGTATCTTAACTTCCACTTTTGAAAATAATAAGAATTCTCTAGAACAAATGTATAACAGTCAAAGTAAAAAAGCCTAATAATTACTAAAACTAGACTAAAACAATGGACAACAGCCTATATGTCAGCATGAAATTCCTATGATCAAGCATCAAATGGTAATGATCAGTTAAGGTTAGTACATACTCCAATAGTTCCACCATATTCATTAAGAACAACAGCCATGTGAACCTTCCTGATGCGGAACTCTCTAAGAAGATTCCAGACTGACATTGAATCTGCAAGGACACTAATTGCACTCACTACAACTTATAAGACAAAAGCAATAAAAATCATTCATATGAAATTCAAAACAAAAGAGAGACTTCAGTGGCATTATAGCAATGGGAACACTTGAAGCACTTTATCAAGAGATAAGGTCCATCCTTGACAGTTTTCCTGCCATCTTGAATTCAGGGTGCCCGATAAAGCAGATAAAAACTTTATTTTACTCAATAACAATAAATAAAATTTATCAAAATCTGAAAGAAAATTCACATTATAGCACTACATCATCTCACACAACTCTCTAACTGATTAATGGATGAAATTTTTACATGGTCAAAGTCAATTGGCTTGTCCAATATAATGTTACAATATTTTAACTTAAAATTTTCAATGTCATTTTTTATAACATAAGACAATGTCGAGTCCAGATTATATTATTTGACATGGTTAAAGTTTGATTGCTGGTCCAAGATCATGTGATATTATTTTAACTCAAGATTTTCAATGTCATTTTTTCACAACAAGACAATGTTGAATCCATATTCCAGACCTCCAAGCACTCCTTTGGCAATGGCCATCCAATAACAAGTATAAACCAATATCAAAGGGAAACATGTAGAAATGAACCTAAGAAATGGACAACTTTTCTAAGCAACAGATGCATAACAAAAGCTTTATTGACTTTGGCATCACCAAGATATTGTTGAGACAAGGCTGTCTTCTAGTCACCAATGATGGTCAATGTGAGACAGACAGCACCTTCACAACTACCCAAATGTTCTCCGAAATAAATGGTAATAAAATAGTCCATTCCAAATACAGATTAAAATAAGAGAATTCTCAAGGCATGCTGCTAAAAAAACCACACAGTTTACAGAGTGAAAAGATATTAAAATAATTCTCAACACATACCAATAAAATCAATCACAGGTTACAGAAATGAAAAGATTACCAGGCACAAAGTACGCAGGTTTGTGAGCCATGTCTCCTACAGTTGTACTTTCTAGTAGCTCACCCTTAAAAAATAAACAGGTTGTAATAATACAATCAATCAACAAAGTGATAGAATTTTGAAAGAGAGAGGAACATAAGTAGAAATTGCCTCACCTTCTGTACATAATCTAGAAGATCCATTGCATATGCAATACCCATAATGTTGTCCACTCTCTGCTCAAAAACAGGAACCCTACAAACAGACCAAGAAAATTCTAGCAGGTTGCTAAAAGAAATGGTTGGCATTAAGTATTGTAGATTAATTTACCTTGAATATTGATGGGTCACCCACAGCTCATGAAAATCAACTAGAGTTGCACTGGCATCGATTGCGACTACATCAACAAGAGGTGTCATGACCTCTCTAACATGTGTATCCTTGATCTCTAGCACATTTTCAATCATATCCTGTTAAAGACTGGGAGACATTAGGACACCTTAACAAAACATGCTGAAAAGGACCACATGCCAACATTTTAAAGAGTTCAATAGAGACAAATAATCTACAAAAGAAAGCCTATCGAGACTACAGGTCTTGGCAAACTGTGAAGCCCTGGGGAGATGGAAAGTTCAATATTAGGAAACACCAATGCAATATAGAAAACCTCATGTCTGAGATCCATCTTGCAATCAAAGTTAGCTTGCTTCTTATTATTTCAGGATAACTTATATTATTAAAATTCGCTGTGAAACAAAGGGACTGATACTATTAACATCAAAAGTTTTCAAGATTTCCCCCATGCCAAAGCTTATTTATTGATGCCAGTTATTATTCTTTTGTATCTGGAAACAAGTTCCTCGCAACAAATTAATAATTTTGCCTCTTTCTCGCCCAAAAAAAGTGGAATTAACTTGTACATTTGTCATTACTTCTCACTGCATCCAAAAAGTTATTGCCGGTAAAAGTTATATTCTTTCATGCCAGGTTAAGTTCCTCATAACGAATTAATAATCTCTCTCTCTCTCTCTCTCTCTCTCTCTCTCTCTCTCTCTCTCTCTCTCTCTCTCTCTCCCACACACACACACACACACACACAAGTGAATTGATACTGGCAACTCATTGATGTTTCATTATTTTCCACTATATGCAGAAGGCCATTTGCTGATAACAATTATTAAATCTTTCATGCCTATTGTCTGGTCACAATTTTCTCATAATAAATTACTCTCTCCACAAGCACACACAATCTTTGAGTGTAGTTCATATTTGGTGAAAAGGTTTTGCACATCAAAATGATCAGATAAATACATAAAAGATTAGATTCTGTCAATCGAATGCAGAAAATGCATCACGTTATTCATAACTTTCAGGGGGAAAAATTTTTTCAGGAAAAAAATAGCTAGATCATTATATTACTTGTTCTTCTTCTTCTATTGCCCCACTCAATTCTGCCCCACGCAACATCAACTTCAACTCATCCTCTGTAACATATGGTTCACTAGCAAAAAAGAAATGAAAAGATTTGAAGAAATGAGGAATTAGTAGTTCAAAGAGAATAAACCTTCTATTGATGCAAATACCAGCAACAGATCCACATACTGAACAAGAAGAGCAAAACAGAACAGAAGCAAAATATGGAAGGAGGATGCAGGAATAGAAAACTTCAGACTTCCAGTAATGCCTTGAATCAGAATTGTAAAATGCTATTGCAATTTTAATCAAATAACCAATCAATACAGTACGCAATACTAATTTCAATCATAAAACTTTTGCATGACTATTACAACATAGAAGAATATCCTATATTGTCTAATATTCTTCTGCAAAAATTCAGAAAACACCAATAAGGTCCTTGAACTAGACAGCCATAATTTGGAAAATGAAAACAAATATTCTGGAGAAAAAGTAAATCTAACTTCCATGTAAAGAAAAAATGCAAGCTACAAGAAAAGTGCAAGAAGTCAAGGATTGCACCTTCTTCCTTTTAAACCAAGTAACTTTAGCATTCCCATTGACAAGAAGGTGACAACTCGTCCCACAGGATACAACACCAGGGAAAGCCACGCCACTGGCCTGACCTAAAGGCATTAAAAACAAAATTGGTAAGGCACAGAAGAGTTACAACTGCAAACCTAACTAAATTAATACATTAGTGAACAAATGTATTGAGCGCACATGCACTTACCACAAACCTAGCAACCTCTGTGGCATTGTGAACGGCTAAACTTTTTGGAGTGATCTCAGTAAGGAGTAATACTGCAACCTAGATTCATTGAGAAAACAACAAAAGAGATAACTGGTTAAAGAAAATTCAGCAACAAGACAAATTATGCCTTTGGGTGCAACAGAATAAGCTAGACACACCTCTAAGCTCTTTGAGATCTCATTTATTGAGACTCTAAATTAAGGACCTAAAAAAGGACTGCATCACCATATTTTCATTCTAATGTGCTAAATAATTATAAACAAAGAGAAACATGATGAAGGGCCATAAACACAAAGCCCATAGAAGTAAGGCTGACTTCTACAAAGCGAAGTCTATATTCACCTAGAATTGGATTTTGATTATCTTGAGGAACTTTAAAATTCCTTTATTTTCATCTCTAGACTCTAATACATCACCTCATTAAAAGACTTCATAAACAATCAAAGAGATATTTTTCCAATTTGACTGTTTGTGAGAGCAGCTTGCTGAAAATGTCAGACTGTTCTGTGACAGTGATTCCCATGGCTCAGCTTAGACACCAAGAAGGTCCATTCCTTCATGGGCATTTTTATCTAACTCAGCAAGAGTTAACACACACACACAAATTTGAAGGAAATTTGGTACGTACAGTCATTACGCCAGTGGCTGCACTAACACCAGCTTCACCAAATATTGCTGTTGCTGCATCTGTGACTAATGCAGTTGCCCCAATATTGACCACACTAAATACAGAAATAGAATATATGATAAGAAAAAGCTCCTGAAATCAAGCAGAAAACATGGAATCAACTATCCTATCAATGATTAGAAGGACAGTACGTTGTGCCAATAAGAATAGTTGTCAGAAACCGAGTAACATCACTTCGGAGCATTTTGAACACACCATCATCAGGCTCTTTTTCAGCCAGCTCTCGGACCTGATAGATTTATGTTGGATAAACAAAAAACAAGTAAATCAAAGAAAACCATCACGGAGATGAAAAGAAAGAGGATTAATGCAAACATCCAAACAACTGAATTTATAAAACATGATAAGTTATTTAGCACTAAGTATATCTTAACCAGAATGCTGAAATAGACGAATATTACAGCTTAAAGTTCAATGAGTTTTTCTGTATCTGTTGGACCAAAAAATTATGCTACTTGTAAAGCTGTAATGCTGTCTACTGAATTTTTATGTTGCAACTTGAATCTAATGAATCATCATTTTGTTTTGACCACACAACATTCTGCGGCATGTCACCTTTCAAAGTCAAGATCAATATTTAAAAAAAAAAATTACATACTGCAACATACATGCTTCAAGACCCTTGATCCCTTAATATACGTTCATTAAATAAGACCAGGATAAACACTTGCACATCACTAGATATCATGCTACAATAAACTTATTTGTGTTGTGTTTACCAACTATATTACATCATCCTTTGTAAAATGATAGAACAGCGCGAAACTTTAGCAAAAATACCATTAACACTACTGCATTGTATCAATCAAGATATAGCATTAGCTCAATATCACAATGGCGCACCATGATCTCAAGGGACAAGAATTTCTCCAAATTTTTTGTCCTTTTAGATTTTCAACATTATGTACACTTCTTAATCAGTTTTTTCTTTTTTCATAATAACCACAAGCGTGTATTCATTATGCAGAAGACCAATTCAAATCATACATAAAGACTCACTAAAGTAAAATCCATCCAACCTTTGAGCTAGAAATTATACCTTCCAAGGCCACAACGTGGTTATCGAAGTCTCAGCCATAGAAAAAAATGCTGACAAACCCAGAAGAGCAGCCAATACTAAACCCTGCTCCTTGAAAACCGTAAGAAGCTGAGAAAGCTTAGGCCATGCATTTCTCAATAACAAAACGGTTTGCCCAATAACATCATACCCAGCATTCACCACACCTTCAGCTGCAAACACTCTTTTGCACCCGAATATCAAAGCCCCACACACCATTGCACCCAAAATGAGGCCGCATTTGACCAACAATCTTATTAATTGAAAATTCACAACAGTAGCCGCATTTTGTTTAATACCCAGGTCAGCATTAACTTTGCTTCGTGATTTTGAATAAGTTATAGCACCGGGAGCGCTGGTTGTAGAAAAAGCTGAAACGCAAGGTGGTCTAAAACTGTACGGATAGGCAAAATTTGATGAGATACGAGAAGAAATTTGATAATTCTGAGAAACCTTGACGGGTACCTTTGAAACTCGATTGTACCGCAAAAGACGATAGGATTTTGATCCATAAACGAACTGGGAACGCCCCACTATTGAAGAGTCGCATGCAATTGCCATCTACCCAAAGTTTCACTATAGGAGAAAAATTATGGAAATCTAGCAAAAAATTGGATGAGAGAATCCAAGTGCTACTATTGGCACTAGAACTGAAATGATAAAACTGACAAATTAAAACGTTGGAGTACAGATTTAGAAAGTGTATTACGTGAAGAGTGAAAATTGAATATGGAGAGAAAGCAAAAGAAAGAAATGAAAATGAAAATGAAAAGCGGGTTTTAGAGGGTAAGAGATGGAGAGAGAGATTTTGTTCATACTGATGAAAGAAGACGCTTCGAAGTGGCGGAGGTGAGGGTTGGTGGCGAGTTTGAAGCCTTTGGCTGCGCCAAGAGCTGGTTAGGTGGAGCCTAGACCGGGAGGAGATTTTGCAGACCAGCAAGTGGCAATGCATGTGAAATTACTCACTTTGCCCTTCTCTATTATAATTTTTTTATATAATTTTTTTTTATAAAGTCAGTAATTTATAATTTCTTTAGAAATGTTAATGTCTTTATTGTTTGGAATTAATATTAATTAATTAGATAGCTATCTCTATTTTACATTTATTTTTATTTTCTTTAATATTAAATATTAGGATTGTTATTTATTTTTTAAATTGAATTGAAAAATTAAATTAATAAAAGTTAAAATTGAAATAATAGATATTTTGAGAGCTAAATCACATTTGTCTGAAGTTATTTTATTATTTTAATATTATTTTTTTTTGTCCATAATTAAACAGAAAAGTGTTTTAATAATCAAAATAAAAGAACATAATAAAAATAAATTATTCAATTTTATATTTATATAAATATATACAAAAATAGATTTTAATATAATTATAATTTATATTTGGTCAAATATATAACATGTATTGTAGATTTAATGAACATTTTGATCCTATTAATATTAATAATATGATTTTAATATTAAATATGTGAATTCTAAATTTAATTAAAAAATATTTTTTAAAATTTTAAATTAAAAAAAAAAAAGATGTAAAGGTAGAAAAAAAGATAAAAAGGATTTTTTTTTTTTTTTTTTTTTTTTGTCTTCGTCCTTTGTATTTGTAGTTTTGAGCTATGAGCTTGTGCTTCCTTAGCTCCAGAAGGGGAAGCCCTCCCCGTAAGGTCCCCCACACCCGCCCGACTTCATCTCCTCTCCTTGTTTTATTTTTGTGTTTGTGAGCATATATATTCTTTGTTAAAAACCATGTCCTGTCCTGTTCCTTCCCCTCTTTTTTTTCAAACACCTCTCCAGATTACCATTCGCCATTTACTATACAGCTTCCAAGTTGTTAGATGGAATCTGAAATGCGATAAGCTTCTTCATGTTCATATATCTCTCCATTACATTGCTTTAATTGCAAGTTCAATCAATAAGCTATCTGAAGTTATCAGCATTACTTCTTCAGTTGATTATATGGGTATTAAGCTTTGAATATGGATATTTGTTTGGCACAGCTAATGTTAAAGTCCCATCTTCTATATTTGCTATGCTGTTTTGTTAGATAGCTTTAAAGCCTCTTCCAACTCTAGAACAAGAATGGAATAAAAACCACTTGAGGCAAACACAACACAACTGAAAATGCTTATAAGGGTACTGTAAGAGCCAAAATGATATCAAGAATCTGTAATGAATTATCATCTCCTGTAAGTTTACAAAGAAATGATTAAAGAATGGGTTTCATACTCACTACAAAAACATCTCCATCTATGGACTTTTCCTGTGAACCTGATCTTTCTAAAGATATACAGAATACAAACAAAAATACATTCCTTTGAGAAGACTATCCATCACTCTGGAGTTGTGCTGTTTGAAACCCCTCATTCAGCTTTCTTTTAATTTCAGTTTTTGCAACTTGAATAAGGAATAAGCTTGCCAAGAAAATTGAACCAATGAGCATCAGAAAAACGCTGTCCCATCCTATCGTGGAAATATATCCAGCCAAAAGCGGGCCAACAGCTGCCCCAACAGAACCGGTTCCATCTATAATTGCAGTGACAGTAGCCAAGGCACGAGAATTTCCCCTGATCAAGTCCTGGGTACCAAGATCAGCAGCAACAGCCGTGGTGATTAATGAGTAAGGGCCATTCACAAGCAAACCAGAAAGAAGCATCAAAGTGATGTTCATAATCATAGATAGGCTCCCATAAACTCGGTACAAAGTAAGAGCTGGAATTGATAACAACAAGAATATAATTGAAGTTAGTGCACGAGCTTCAATCATATCAGATATATAACCAGCCGAAATTCCACCAAGGACTCCTCCTATGTCAAATATAGTAGAGAGAATGCCTGCAGTTTTATGTGATAAGTGCACACCTGCAACAGCTATAATTCCAACACAAACTTGTAATTAGTAATTAATATCTAATATCTGCATTCAGGAACTTTTAGCGAGTTCAAGTATGAAATATATGCTTAAGAGTTATGCGATAAGCACACAAAGAATTCAAGGTACACAATCAGCTTAAGAGAGGACAGTCCACAAAAATTGATCTGAAGTCATTTTTACCAAGTTTTAAAAGATCTCAAGTTCAGCAATTGTACACAAATTCATGTAAACACCAGGAACATGAAGCCATATCATTTGCTCAACAAAGATTTATGAACAAGTAAACAAGTAGAACTAGAAGCAATTACCAGTGTGCCTAATGTAGAAGGGCAACCAATATAGAAAAGTATAAGCCACTAGCTTCGAAAAGAAGAGGCAGAAAGCAAATCGGGCCACTCCAGGTAGTCTCCAAGCTGCCAAGAAACCAATGGCAGCCAAAGAATCTGAACTTTCTATCCCAAGAAGCCCTGCTTCTTCTGATTCCACTTTCTCCGAGTTCTCCCCTCCTTCCATCTCCACAGCCATCTCAATCTCCATCCCTGGAGGCTCAAATCCAACATCTTCAGGGCTAACAACAAGAAAAAAGAACACCAAAACCCCAACAAAAATCACCAAAATTCCGGGCACCGCAAATGACCAACCCCATCCATACTCCAAAACACCAGAAGCCACGACTGACCCAATAATATTTCCAACTGAAGTATGTGAATTCCATACCCCCATTATCAACCCTCTCTTTGCTTTCCCAAACCAATTCCCAACAACCGACACCACACAAGGCCACCCTATAGACTGAAACAATCCACACAAAATCTGTACACATACAAAAAACCCTAAAGAATGTATATCAAACCAATACCCCAACCCAAAAATGATAGTGAAAAGACCACTGCCTACCATCCCAAAAACAAGAAACAATCTCAAATCAATCCTATCACCAAAATGTCCCGCGAAAAACATCCCAATGGAATAGGCTGATAGAAACGCAAGATCAATCTCCCCAAGACGACGAGTTCCCTCCGGACCATTGAATGGAGGCCAACCAGTTTCCGTGGAGCTAGAATTGGATTGAATTATCGAAGAATTTAATCGAATATTTGGTCCAAGAACGCTCTTGACGATACTGGGCGGCTTCCGAGAGGCATGGAAGGAGGCGTATGCGAAGAAGGTGATGACTAGGACGAAGATTTGGTAGAAAATAAGGGTTCTGGAGGGGGGTTTAAGGAATGGGAAAAGGGTGAGAGCCGGAGGCAAACTTGGGTTCTGGGATTGCATCTGTTATCAATCGTGTTCTACTTCATACAAACCAAACTCAAATGTATAATTAAAGAAGAAAGCTTGTGAATTTTACAGAGATCTTGATAACAGGGAAAGAAGAAGGTGGATCTGAGTTAAACCTCCTTTCTTTCCAGAGATTTTGACGTGAGTTAGAGGAACAAAAAGGTCGAGTTCAGGACAATGGGGATGTCTGAAACTGGCCGTTTTCGTGTAAACTGGTCAGATCCGAGATCCTCGTCAACGACCGAGGTTTTATTTTTCCGATTATGCCCTTGCAAATACTTTTATTCTCTCATTTGCCGTTCCCAAACAATTGATATCCTTTTATATCTTAATCATATTAATTTAATTAAATATATATACATATATATATATATATTAATTTAAATATTTATTATAATCTATTATTATTAAATATAAAATTTCATCGTAGCATGTTGTAATTTACACATAAATAAATGAAAATATTAAATTAGATACTAAAATATCACTAAATCAATTGGCACAAAATGATAATAGTTTTGAAAACTCAAAGACTGAAATCCACCCGACTCTGTAAACCGTGACAGAGATGATCAAATTTGACCATTTAAATTTTCAATCAAAATTCGTGGTGTTCTAATTCCAACTCTCTTTTCTTTCCAGGAAAAAGAAATCACAGTATAAGCCAAACCATAAACATTCTTCTACAAGAAGAAAGTTGAAAGGAAAACAATATGAAATTTACTAACCAAAATCATAAAAAGACTTCAACTTGCTAGTTGCTAATTAACCTGAACTACGTCCTGGTATTATATACGACACCTTCAGTGTCGATTATGCGAGTAAATTTTCATCGTCATCAACATAGTTATTTATGGTGAATCGGGTTGTCTATGAAGCTTGAACAGTAAACTCAGTTGAACTTCTCAAAACTGGAGTTTGACCTCGCCGAGTACTCTGCCACGAGTTGTGCAAATGATGATGAACTGTTTTCTAATAACCTATTTGGAGTATCATATTCTTCAATAAGTCCTGCGTCATAATTATAAATCATCAACAACATTGAACATCATAAGAATTCTCTGCAACTGCTAAATAAAGTAACATGCTCACCATGACTCAGAAGCAGAACCATGTCGCTATCAAGAACAGATGTTATTCGATGTGCTATGGTTATGACAGTACAGTCAGAGAAGTGTTGTCTAATGGTTTGCTGAATCAAATTATCAGTAGCTGTATCAACCGAGGCAGTAGCTTCATCCAGTACCAAAACCTTACTCTTCTTCAGTAGTACACGTCCAAGACACACCAGTTGCCTCTGACCCATACTCCAGTTCTCCCCATTCTCAGAAACTGCAGCACCAGGATGATTGATCATTCACAAATCACAACCCAAATTCTATGCAATTACGTTTCAAAGATTTGCACAAACCTGTGGAATCTAGCTTTTTGTCCTTCTTCCTAACTTCATCTCCAAGCTGGCACTTATCAAGAGCCTGGAAACAACAAATAAATATGTTAGTATATCAGATGGAAAAACACTTCCAGGGGAAACAATATAAACAACGAACCTCCCAAATTTGTTCATCTGTGTATTCTTCAAGGGGGTCCAGGTTACTCCTTACAGTCCCCTCAAACATGGTAGGATCTTGAGGAATGATGCTTAGTCTCGACCTCAGATCGTGAACACCAATTAATGAGATGTTTATGCCATCAATCAAAATCTGACCAGCTGCAGGTTCAACAATTCGGAAAAGTGTTTGTATGAGAGTTGATTTACCACTGCCTGTTCTACCAACAATGCCAGTTTTCTTCCCTCCAGGGAAAGTGCATGTGAGACCTCGCAATACAAGTGGCATGTGAGGGGCATACCGGACCTACATCAGGTCATTTTAATTAATTAATAAAATGCAACAAAAGAATCAATCATCAATGAACAAACCATGAAAAATTACCTGCAGATTGCCAATATCAACTTCTCCATGTGATGGCCAAGAATTGTCAGGCCGGTTTTCTTCTATTACAAGAGGAGGTTCACTTGGAATAGACATATATTGGAGTATTCTCTCTATTGATATGATCTTATTCTCGGTATTGCAAATATTCCATATCACCCAAGCTTGTAACATGTTTAGGTTGAGTCCATATGTCACAGCTAATCCAGCAATGCCTTTAAAAACGGAAAAACAGAAGAATGAAGTGTTATTCAGGCTAGCCAATATGTTGACAAACAGAGAAGTGACATATAAATATACAATTCAGAAACTACTAACCTGGATCAATTCCCTTTGGGAAAGAGATTAAGAAAAACAAAGAGAAGGCAAATGTAATAGAAGAGAACATATCCAAGCGGAAGCAAAGCCACTCCATTGCACCAGCTATATGAAACTTGGGCCGAGAGTATGAATCCATCAATTTCATATTTGTTTCTCGGAATCTTGATTGTTGTTCAAAGCTCCGTATAGTTGTTGACCCTGAAATTGTTTCAGCAAAATGTTGGATAACTGGAGCTTTGCACACTCCAACTAAACGGGAAAGTTCTCTTGCAGAAGGGATGTAATATTGCTGCACAACCAAAAAAAAATGTTAGAAAGCCTCACTTCTGTATAATACAATATCCAGGACAAATTTCAAATAACACTACATGTAATAGCATCTTTAGTTCTTTTACCTCCTTTTCTTTTTCTTTTCTTATAAGTTCAGCACCGTAGAAGAATGCCAAAAGCCAGATAACCAAAAAGATGGAATAAAAAATGATTCATATATGGCATCATGTGAAGGTGAAGCATTCCTTGGCATATAAATTATATGTACGAAGATTACCTGGTACCAGATGCAGGCAGCAATCACGGGGATAAAAACGATAAAAACTTGCCAGGCCACCTGAGACATCACTGCAATGATCCCCAAAAGCTGGATCATTGAGAAGGCAACTGCCCCAACTTGATATGGAATTTGCATGTCAGCTGCACTTTGGTCTGTAGAAGCCTAATGCCACAGAAACAAATCCATTAAGTGAAAAAATTTCCACTGACTTTCATAGTAACTAAGACAGAACAGCCAAGAAAAATACAAAAATGTAGAGAACAGATACAGCAGACTCACATTCAGTGCAAATACTAGTTAACCAAATTGAAGAACATGTATAAGGAAATTTACTTACTCTATTCAGGATTCGTCCACTGGGAGTCGAATCAAAGAAGGACATGGGGGCACGGAAAATGCACAAATGCATCTTATTGAAGAGTAGAGTTGCCGTTTTGTATCCTGCTGTTACAAGAAGAGTGGATCTGACCAGGATGCAAAAAGAGCTTCCAACAGCCAAAGCTACGTAGACAGCTATTAGTGTGTATCCACTAACAACAGGTTTCACATCCTTTGACACTGGCGTTGCCCAGGCCATCCAATAATTGCTAGCAATTTGAAGGATCTGAAAGAGAGAATGTGCCAGCAAAATAAAGGGAACAAGAGCTCCTCCATATGCTGTTGTAAGGTATTTCCAGTAGACTGGAAACCCAACTCTACCCTTTTCTCTCTCTTCTTCTTGAACAAGCTGTCCTTTTGGCTCAGCTATCTCATCAACTTTACCATTTTGGAGATCTTTGTTTTCTTCTTTCAGGCGGTTCATGCCATTATTGTCCTTGCTGATGGTTTCATTTCCGGAAGCTGGTCCTGCCTGTTTCGAATCAAGTGCTGATAAAGCTGTCTCATGTGCGCCAACAAGTTCCATAAAATCAGACCCTGAACTGAGAATATCATTATAATTTCCGGCCTGAGTAATCCTTCCATCCTTCATTACCTAACAAAAAGATATAAGTTGAATCCAATGAATCAATTAGTAGAGATGACAAGTACCAAAGCATTGAAGAAAGAGATGTGCTCACCAATATTAGATCAGCAGCAGGTAAGAACTCAACTTGATGAGTAACATAAATAACAGTTTTCGAACTCAACAGGCCAAGCAAAATTTCCTGTAATGCATTGATCAAACAAATATGTCTAATTAGAAGAACCATTCTGTTTTCATACACATAAAAACAACATTAAAGGAGAAAGTGAAATGGCCGGCTAGCACAAACTAACAGAAATAGTTTTTTTTTTTTTTGGAAGTGCGTAAATTAAAAACAAGCAATAGTCTGTAACATGTCCAATGGGGTAAGCAAACAAAATTTTCTTTCACCTTAAATAAATGAGATCCAGTATGTGCATCAACAGCACTAAAAGGATCATCAAATAGATAGACATCAGCATCTTGGTAGAGAGCTCGTGCAATCTGTATTCTTTGTTTCTGTCCACCGCTCAGATTGATACCCCTCTCACCTATAACTGTTTGGTCACCGAAAGATAGGATTTCCAAGTCCTTCTTCAAGGAACAAGCCTCCAGTATCCTTTCATACCTTTCTTTGTCCATCTCCTTACCAAACAATATGTTCTCCTCAATCTTGCCACTCTGTATCCAAGGTGACTGTGAAACATAAGCCTTTTTCCCAGACAACCTAACCATCCCTGAGATCTTGGGTACCTCCCCCAAAATGCAAGAAAGTAAACTCGACTTTCCTGAACCAACAGTCCCGCATACAGCAACCCTCTTTCCATGGAGTACTTTAAAATTGATATGTTTTAATGTTGGGTTAGTAGAAGACAAATCCCAAGAGAAATTCCCATCAACTATCTCAATTGCTGTGTCAGAACTACCTTCTGGAAGCTTCTCTACAACATCAGACTGCAAGTCATCCAGACGGAGGAAAGATGCAATTCTATCAAGGGAAACCTTGGTCTGAACTATCATAGAAATTGTGTCAGGAAGATTATAGATAGGCTCTTGAAGAATCCTGAATGTTGCAAGTGCTGATAAGATCTTTCCAGACTCAAGTGGAATTCCCATAAGCATACAAGTACCAAAAGTAGCCACAGACACAAAAGTAGGAGCCCCCCAGAAGACGAAACTGACAATTGACGAAGTGTAAACAAATTTCTTCAGCCATCCTGCTTCAGTCTTCCGCAGCTGTTCAATCTTAGACAAAAACTTCATTTCCCAAGCCTGAAGCTTGAGGATTCTCATATTCCTCAAAATCTCAGATGTTGCCTTCATTCTTTTATCTTTACATTTCATCAACTCATCCTGAAAGTTCTCCTGTAATCTTCCCAGTGGATAGTTCAATAACATGACAATAACAGTAGCAACCAAAGCAGCAAGAGATGCAAGCCCAAGATTTTTATACAATATGAACAAGGCCAAAGCAACTTGGACAATGACCAGCCATGGATCATGCATATACCAGCTGAAGTCACCAATCCGCTCTGCATCAACAGTCATAAAATTGATGATCTCCCCACTAGTGTGGCCCTGCTTTGACTGGCATGAAAGGGTCAAGCCTTTGTTGTAGATCATTGCCACAAGCGCTGCACGCATCCTAATTCCCATTTGCTGCAACCTAAAGAACCAGTGCCTCTGTGAGAGGCACTCCACAAGTTTTCCAACCAAAAAGACTAAAGCTAAAAGATATCCCTGATTTTTGAACTCTCCTCGCCCATTGAGACATTGAACAAATGCATCTATAAGGTATGGACCAACATAAGAAGCCGATGTGTATAACACTGCCAGAAAAGCTGTCCACAGAATGTCCTTCCAAGCTGAGAAGAACAAGGCCTTCACGAGCTTAAACGTGGTAACTCCACTAGCAGCACCACTATCCGACTCAAGCTTATTTCTGAAAACCGGAAATACCCCAACTACACTATCGCCACTATAAAGTTGAGGAACATCCTCAAGGTCTAAAGTTTTCTTATTGCCAGCAGCAACTAGAGAACCCACCCAAGAGAAGGTAAGGATACTGAAGAGACCAGCATTTGAGTAAGGAGTTACAGTGTCACCCCCTCTAGACTTGGTTGACTCCGAATTATTACTCGAGTCACCATTCAAGAGGGGTTCCTCGAGAAGGGTGTTTTCACCCTTAATTTTCAAGAACCCCGCAAAACAGAGAAAAAAACCAGCTAAAACAGAGACTGTATCCGATGCTAAATACTGAAGTTGTGAGGAAACATGTTTTCCAGAAAGAACAATGTCCACTATAATGCAATAACAAGAAAATGAGAAATAGAAGCCCCACCAGACTCTCAATAGAAAGGGGAACGCTGTATTAGCTGAATCAAAGTTTTGGTTGTGCAGATAAACAGAAAGTGCACCCCAAGAGAGTGTTCTAAGAACTAAATCCAAAAGGGTTAATATTGCATCACCAGACCATCCATTTTTATACCAATAGAAGTAACTCAACAAACACCATATGAAACTAAACACCGAAACACCGAAACAACAGAAAACAGTCTGTTTGTAAAACAAGAATCTCTCATTCTTATTGAACCTATCTTTAGAACCTTCGCTATCACCCGGGAAAAGTTTCTTCCAAACAAACAAAACGAGCAACGCAAGTAGCAAACCTAGGTGTAATGAACCAGAAAATCCGCGTAGGAAAACGGTTTCCAATAGAAAATGTGTACCTGAATACAATAGTGAGGTTGAGTGAGAAAGAAAAGCTAGCATATTATGCCTCAAAGAGTCAACAAGATCCATTCTTTTGAGGTTTTTTCAAGGTTTTAGCGAAATGGGTGTTCGGCAGAGCAGTTGGTTTTTCTTTAATCTACCGCGGTTGCCATATATATATATATATCGACAGACATGAGCAAACGCGTTGGTGTCCTTGGGCCCCAAGATTAAAAGAAGAGAGGTCAAAGATGCAAGGCTTGAGGCGATGAAACTTGGAGACCAAGACGTTGCTGACCGACTTAGACAGACAGAGAAGGCGAGAACGAGGAGCGAAGTCGACAAAAACAAGATTAAGATATTTGCATCTTTGGCAGGAAAGGCTACAAAATTTTTCTTGGAAAAGTGGAGTGGAAAACTGCAAATCCGTTTTTCGTTTTTAACTTTTTCCCCCAAATTCCAAAGATTTCGCCAGCAACCACATCACCACTTGCTACCTCAGCCCCCCCTCCAATTTCCTTTTACGTTCGCATACATCTGTCGATTATCATCCACACATTCTTTTCAATGATATAATTAACTTTTTCCCAATATTAATTAATTTATATATTCCTACCAAAAGAACATTTATAACTTATCATCCTTTTTTTCTTTCAACGTGTAGCTATCACAAGTTTACCGTGAACATATATATATATATATATATA
>CAOGCB010321084.1:0-21648 GCA_948266635.1 Cnidoscolus chayamansa
GAGAAGGGGAACATGGATGGGGCTCGGATCTACGCCGAAAATGCCATCCGTAAGAGGACCGAGCAGATGAACTACCTCAGGCTTTCGTCTAGGCTTGATGCTGTCGTTGCTAGGCTTGATACACAGGCTAAGATGACCACCATTAACAAGTCCATGGCTTCCATCGTAAAATCCCTCGAGTCTACTCTCGCTACTGGTAACTTTTTTGTTCTTTATAGTTGTTGATATTAGGTTTTGTTCACTTTGGAAATATTGTGTTTTTTTTGTCGCTGTGGTTACTCTGTTGGGAAATTAGGAATGTCAATTCTGGAAATGCAAAGCTTGAGCGCGATCATATAATAATTGACTTTTGCTTGGGGGAATTTGTATAATAAGGGTTTATATGTTTCAGGTGTTTGTTTTTACTTCTGCTCTTTTCCTTTTTTTTTTATTTAATTTTCATGGGTTTATTTAGTAATGATCCGTGAGAAAGGTGTTGACAATGAACAATGCAATGCATGGAAACCCAAACTTCAACTTTTTTAAGCTCATTTTATTTCTGGTATCTGCCATCGGAAAATGTCGGTTGATTTATTCTGTAGATATCCTGGTATGTATTTTGCTGTATGTGTTATGCAGTTCTCTGGCAGACAATTCTTTATTATGCTTGAATTTTCAATAATATGCTATAGTGATAAAGTGATTGTTGGCTGCAGGTAATTTGCAGAAGATGTCCGAAACAATGGATCAATTTGAGAAGCAGTTTGTAAACATGGAGGTCCAGGCTGAGTTCATGGAGAATGCAATGGCTGGATCAACCTCATTGTCCACGCCTGAGGGTGAGGTCAACAGCTTGATGCAGCAAGTAGCTGACGACTATGGATTGGAGGTCTCTGTTGGGCTCCCACAGCCTGCTGCACATGCTGTGGCAACCAAGTCACAAGAGAAGGTTGATGAAGATGATTTATCAAGGCGTCTTGCAGAGCTCAAGGCCAGGGGGTAAAATATGTAATGGGATCTGGTCTTATGCCATCGTGATATAATGCTATATATCTACTTGTATGATGCTCTGGGTTATGTTTGATGCCGGGAACTTATTGTATAAATTTGGAATTGAAATTAAAGCTATCTCCGCCAATTGGATATGGATGGAAATGCTTTTTATGAGTTGCTTAACTTGCCGACTTTCGAAGGCAAGAGGACGCCGGACAGTATGAGATCATATGCCTTTTTTAACGCAATGCATTCAGTGTACATTGAATTAGTTTGACTGGGTTGTATATGTTCATGTGATTAGTTTGTGTTATGTTTACGCATCTTGTATTTTTTGGCTATGCAGCATGCCCCTTCCCTATTTTATGTGTTCTTGTTATTTATGAATTGTATTATTACGATCCTTGCTAGGCTTGTCATTTTTACCTAAATTGCGTCTTTTATCCTTGTAGATGTGCCAGAAGTCTTATTATATCTTGTGTTATCCAATTCCTCTCAGAATTCTCAAGTCATGATTTTAAATGTTATTCCATCTCTTTTAACTATATCCTGTTGACATTATACGCGTCATTTGGGAACTTTATCATGATTTCCAATGTTATTCCGTTTGTTTAACTATATAGTAATGGTGCCATAAAATCTATCAGCATTTCTGCTGAAACACAATGTCCATTCATGGATCACAACAATCTAATCGGTTTGGATGCTTCGTTGTGCCTCCCCGCTTGTTTGTATTAATTCATTTCCCACTTTACTCGACGTTTGTTTCATACAATGTACAAATTTTTGGTCCTTGGTAAATGGGATGTATCCTGACGAGAAGCAAATTTTCTTCTATGTTATGATCTTCATTTATCTTGCTTGTTGGATTGAATGCCTACTTTTCTTAGCGAGATTCATGAATATGGGATATTGATGCCTCATGCCTTCACTGTCTTCCGCTATTTTTCTGTATTCTGCTTGTTTTGGATTGGCCTGACATATTTTCATTTCAATAACTATTTTCATGCCAAATCAGAATTTGTTTAAAAGCCAGAAATTTGAATCATAGCGGCTTGATTATATTCTATTCCTATTTCACAAAGTACTTTGATTAGATAACTCAATTCTCACCCTTTAAGTTTTCCTAAAAGTGAGGTCTTTTTTATGTTACTGTTGAGATGATCTTTTGACTCACAGAGCAATGGGTTCACAGGAATCCCTGTTAGGGTAAAATATTGCCAGCGTACTGGCATCTTCTATAATTATATTGTATGGTTGAATTTTCGAGGGAAATAAACGTTTGAGTTTCGATAAGGTGAAAGGGAAATTCAATCTGCAAGGCTTTTAATTTTAGGAGTTTAAAGTAGCCATATCTACCAAAATTATATATTTTGTCCGAATTCAATCCTGCTAACTCCATTCTCCACTTTAGTTCTGCAGCACATCCAACGGCATCTATGCTACAGAATTTTACAAGTGGTAAGACTTATTTATATCAGTGCCATGGAAGGAATAAATGACAAATCCAACAAGAAATTGAAAAGAAAAAATAAAAACCGTGTTCTTTTGATGCCTTGAAGACTTGGGTGCTTATGCATAGTGCAGAAGAATAAAGTCTGCAGCGTTTCACTATCACCCACCACTCGTAATTATTCAACTGTTGATAAAATATTTCCAAGTTTTTCTTTTTCACAGAAACCGAGGTTGCATAGAAAGACTCACCTAAGGGATTACTATTATATTTTTCCAAAACGGCAAAAACTATGAGCAAAAACCAAAGGAACCTCTATCAACTTCTCCAATTCCACGTGTCTCTCCTTCTTTCTCTCTCCTTCCTCTCCATTACAACAAGCTCCTCCTCTATACTCGATTTCTCAGACACCTGTTCACATTTTTTTCTTTTCTCTTCTCTCTCTCTCTCTCTCTCTCTCTCTCTCTTACCTAGGTGCTATGTTGTCCCGAACCCACATTGTCATTTTGATGGAAATTGATCTCTAGCTTTTTTTTTTTTTTTCTATGATGGAGAATAAGAAATCCCATTTTCTGTTTGAGCCATTTCCAGAGAAACTTTGATCTATCTTCTGGTATCAGGTTTGGTTGGTTGGTTGTAAGCATAGCATCTCTTTTGGCTTTTAGTTAAAAGGTCATCGCTTTTGCTAATTATTACTTCCCTTATTTGATGGCAAACATGGGGACTCGTCATTTTCTTTGTGCCAATTCAGCCATGAATCGCCTATTTGGTTGATTGGAGCTTCTTTTAATCCTTCGGAACTTTTGTGTATTTCTCTTTTGTTCGTTTCTTCGTCCATTTTGGGCCTGAAAGGGTGAGTGAGATTGGAAATGAACGATCATGGAGATAAACAAACTGCTTTTGAGATATGCGTGGTGGTTCCAAGGAGCACTGTGAAGAAAGAAGATAAGAAATGTGACTGCGTTGAGGTTTTTGTCAAGGAGTTGAAGAATGTGGGATTTATAGTAGACAGAGCTCTTGGCCTGACAGATGAGTTCATCAAGGTTTGTTTTCTTGTACCCATCTCCTTGTTCTCAAAATCCTCCATGATATTCCGTATGATGTTGCGATTGCATCAATTGTGATATTCGTATACCAATTATATCTCTGTTATTTATGAAAATTTTGTTTTTCTCATGATGAGAGGTCAAGTCATGTCTATTATTTTTCCTCCTTGTTTGGGTGGTTGGTTTAATTAATATTTGAAAGGGCGTTAAGGGGGGCAAGGTTTCAATATTATAAAGTTATGCTACTTGGGTTGTTTTGTGATTTCAAGAAATTGCTGCTGAAACTTTAGTCATCTGCTGCTGTGAGACTCCCAAAGTTTAATCTCACAATAGTTTTGCATGCATTTTTCATGGCCTTATTCTCTGGGTGAATGGCTTCTATCTATAAAAAGGGATTTTGAGAGGTAACACTATGGATGCCGCTTCAGATATTGCCACTTGAAGTGTCAACTTACAAATTTTAAATTTCTATTTAATTTATTTCCATAAAAATTCGTTCATTTTCCATCAAAATGATCGACTTGAAAAATATGGAAATAGGTATTGCCTTTCACTATTATAATACAGGGTTTGGCTTCACATGCCTGTTTTTGAATTCTTTATTAGGGTCAATTAAGCAATCTGGATGTAAAAGCTTTAAATCAAAGCTTTGCAAGTTGGAGGGTTCAATGAGAACAATGTTGAGTTACTCACAAGGTTGTCTACATAAGCTCTTACATTTTTAAAGTCTTACTGGTTCTTATGAACATATATTGTGAGTTTATACTGGGATTTACCAGTAGAATTGAGCCAACAAAATTCTTAATTCATGATACTTCATACCTAGCTACTTTTATTTTTTATTTTTTATTTTTTTTTTCATTTGCTGTGCGGTGGATTAAAGTAAATATGTAATTTAGATATTGGACTAGTGACTTCTTTGTATTTTGCTGCGTATTACATGTAATGTGAGATGATGATCATTAGTGACACTTATCAATTACTTCTTTTGGCAAACCCTGCATTGCTTAAGTTTAGTCGTTAAGTCTGTTTTCCTTCAGTTGGCAGCACCTCTACAGACACTGGGGAAAGCTGCAGCTGAGTTGCAAATGAAGAAGCTTACTTATATTGGTAAGTGTAACCATTATAACGTTCCTAAATTGGCTACTTCTCTTTTTTCCCCTTTTCTTTTCTCTCTTTCTAGATGAACTAGAATGTGTCTGTATTGACATTATTCTTGATGTTAAGTATTAGTATTCCCATATATATTTTATAGCAAAGTATGTGCACTTGGGAGAATTAGGCCTATGCTGAACTTTAATTTCAGGAATGGATCTGCAGTTTGAATGGGAGGAAGTCAAAGCATTTGTGAGACAACCAGATGGCTCATTATTTAGCTGGTGTGAACGTTTTGAGTGCTACCAGCACTTACTATATGGGATTGTAAGATCTTTTATATTAATTTATTAATTCTTTATTGGTATTCTCTCCCTCTCTTTTATACATGCAGACATACAAGGGCCTGGTTTACCTGATGCAATCAATAAATTTAAATTTAAAAATCAAATTTGTTTCCTCTCGGGGATACCCTATTTTTCATGCCTGGAAATGGAATCACAGGTTCAAATTCCATTAAAATGTTGTTCAAACTGAAAATTGAAGGTAAACAAGGGCAAGGTAGATGCAATGTTAAAATGGGAAAGCAAAGAGTATGTCTGGGAAGTTGGGGAATCTTTGCTGCGGAGGTTGGAATCTGCAGGCATTGTTAAACAAGCCTTTCCTCTGCATGGTATGATAAATTGAACTTATTATAAAATTGTTGGTAGTTTGATATAAATTTTAAATTGGGGTGAATATTGTTTCGTAGTTGAAATTAAGAGGAAGGAGCTTCTGAGAAGCTGGGTGCTGAACTGGCGGAACTTCACAAACCAGCCAATTGACGACATGTATTCCTATTTTGGATTGAAGGTAGATGAAGCTAGATAAATATGTTTATTGTTTGAATTATGGATTGATTCAGGAATTTATGCTTTGTAGATTGCCATCTATTTCGCGTTTCTTCGTATGTATACACGTTGGATGCTCTTTCCAGCTGTGTATGGGCTTATTGTTCAGTTGGTTGACTTTGGGTAAGCCTCATTATCCCTTGATATGCTTCATGGCCGTTAATGTTCTATATGATTGGTGCTGGTGCATCTGGTGTAACAGTGCATGATCATCTGCTTGGATAATTTCTTTTCTGTTTTCAGATCAATGCAGTTCCTAGTTCTTCCAGTATTCTTCATAATCATAATACTATGGGCTGTATTGTTTTTCCAGTTCTGGAAACGTAAAAATTCTGCCCTTTTGGCCAGGTAATCTCATTCACTGTGAAAAATTTTTTTCGTCTTGTTTTCTCTTCTCTTCGTCATTTTCATGTGGTCATTTACTTTCTATAGATTTACTAAATCCCTTTTTTTAGTGTGTATCCCACATCGGTTTTCTGCTGTGCAGATGGCAGATACATTATTCAGCTAGTGCTGGCCACGGATGTAAATTTTTGGGCATGGAATGGAGTTCCTTACAGTCACCTCTAGAACTTGTAAAAAGTTTGGGGACTGATAAAGTAAAAGAGAGAGAAGCATATCAAAGATATGAATGGTTTGGGCATCTTATGCGGTTTAGAAATAATGCTATCATTATTTTGAGTATTATCTGCCTTCAGTTGCCATTTGAGTTGGCCTATGCTCACCTTTATGAGGTTATGGATTCGGATGTGATGAAGTAAGATTCTGAATTCTGTTATTTGAATATTTTTGAAATTTATATCTCATGTTTATGATGCAATTTGTAGCTTCTCTCGTGAGTAATTTCATTCATCCTTAATTATGTCAGTGCTATTACTCCATGGTTGACAAGCTTCCATTGTCTTAAGCTGAGAAAATACGATTGTATAAGTCCATGCCTGCATTCATGTGTATATTTGCAAGTATATTTTCCTCTTCCCCACCTGTCCCAATAGCTCAATCTTGTACATCTCCTTGATGCTTTTCTGTTATATATGATTCCTTTACTAATGTTCAAGTCAGTTCTATAGTCGATTTTGTTATGAAACCTTTTGATTCATATCTTTCCTTTGTGAGTCTCTGTTGGGAGATGGGTATTCCTAGAATGTTTTACACTATCTCATTTGTAGTTTTGATGGATTGTATGCAAAATTTTGCCCTGAATGTCAAAAAGTAACCCACTCAAAAAGACAAAATAAAAAAATATATATATGGTCCTGATTTGGCATTAAAAGTATTTTTATTTTTTTGCAATAAGCAGATATTTTTATCTGGAAGTGCTGCATATTTAACCCCATCCGTAAGCAAAACAATAATCAAAATTAAAAGGAAGCTTTGTAAAGAGAAGCAAGAAACATTTGACTGCTGCAACCTTCACCATGCAACATATGGTGTTCTACCGGATACCCCCTTCCAGACTGATTCTGCATTCTGTTTTAATTGTGATAAGATCCTCCTCATTTTTGTGAATGAACTATAGAATGCTGTTTGTAGGGTATTTGTGAAGTTCACTTCTTGTTTCTCTTTTTAGCTGTGGAATAACATCATACGAAGGCATAAGAGTTGGACTTTGACTTTATTCTTGTAGAAGAGAGTATTATTATGCAGTAGATGCTGTAACTTCCGTCTCATATTTTGAATTAATCCATTTACATCTTGTAGCCATTGGAAGTGTAGGAAATTCTATTATTTTTTCCAATAGGTAACTTGTTCTCAATATCACAAACTTCTACATATTTGAATTCATATGTTTGCTGCTTGAGAGCTCCAAGCTGATTACTGGGATCAGGATCTGAATTTGCCATTTTTGAGTGCTAAAACTATATGCAACAAAATGTGGTTTCCCTTTTTTGCCTACACTGTTTTGCTTTTAAAAATTCATTCTTTTTGTTTCTTGATAGGAAAAAGAATTACCCATCCTTTTTCTTCTAATTTAGAAACTGGAAGGGGATGTTTTAGATAGTTAATTGCATTGATCCTTTGAAGCTAGGGATGAAAATTCATTAGATTTTGCCTTCCACTTGAATTTGAACTTCATTCTCGATTCAGAGTATTGTAGAAGACGGAGATCAGAAAACTTATATTACTGTTCACAAAGTCCCTGAAAATAAGATTAGGGTTTCGTTTAATAAGATTAAGGTTTTGTGTAACTCCTAGAAATACTGCATTAATTCAATGTCTTCTGGGCTTGGATTATGGCAGGAAATTGATTGATACAGTGACACTGCTGTATTTCTGCTCTTCAGGTTTGGGCTGACAGCTGCCTATCTTGTTCTCATTCAGTATTTTACTAAGGTCGGGGGCAAGATATCAATGAAGCTCATAGAATATGAAAACAATGAAAACACAGAATATCAGGCTGACAGCTTGGTCTACAAAGTAATGAGTGTAAATTGGTACACTCATTTCACTTCCTTTCTCCCTTGGATTGCGCTTTGCATCAATAATTAACTTTATGTTGCAGGTATTTGGCCTCTATTTTATGCAGACATATATAGGGGTTTTCTATCATGCCCTTCTACACCGCAACTTCAAGACTCTTCGCCAGGTTTTAATTCAGCGCCTGATTGTGTATCAGGTATAAAGTTGTGATCAAATCTGTTTAATGTATTATGATTGCTAATGATTATCTAGATCAATGTGCTCTTGAAGTAAAAAATGTTATCCAGATCTTGGAGAATGTGTTGGAGAAGTCACTACCTTATCTCAAATACAGCTATAAAAAATATAGGGCTGTTAGGTAAGCATATTTTTTCCTCAAAATTTTCAATCTCCTCAACACTGACTATTCCTTCAATTACATGGACTTAAATTTGAATTAATTGTTTAACAACATTTTTATGTCAAGAAATAAGAAAAAACGGGAGAATCGACCATCAAATGTGAAGATCCAGTTCAATTCCAAGGTGGAGAAAGAGTTCCTAAAACCTTCATATTCAGCAAGTATTGGTGAAGAACTAGAAGATGGTCTTTTTGATGGTAATATGCTATACATTTGCAATTCCAAATGATATATGGACAACTTTTAAGCCTCTGATATTTTCAACAACTTCCCATGGATATTTACAACTCCCCATGGCATTTAAAATAAGCCCGTTTCAGGAAGGACAGCAAAGGATAGGTATGGGGAGAACCTAATTAGGAATGTAGTTTGGTTAATTTAAGGCACTCCTCTAATCTTGTGGATATAGATTCTTGTAGCCAACCCATCCTTGAAATGATGAGAGATCTGATAGATTTCAAATCTATGCGAAAGCTTATGGACTGTAATGCCAAAGAAAACTTTTGTTCAGTTTCAAGCCATTCTTCTTCTGATTGGGAAAAAAAAACTTTGTGCAGACTTTCTGCAGTTAACTTTGCAGTTTGGAATGATCATGATGTTCGCTTGTGCTTTCCCGCTTGCATTTGCCTTTGCTGCTGTGGTATGTTGTTTGTGTACTTTCACCGAGTTCTCAATGCTGTTTGGATCTTCCTACTAGAAGTTAAAGTTGAATTTTCGCACGCAGAACAGCTTCACAGAACTTAGAACAGATGCATTGAAGTTGCTCACCATGTTGAAAAGACCAGTTCCTCGTGCTGCTGCCACGATTGGAGCTTGGTTAAACATATTTCAGGTACTCCAGGTTCTTTATTTTCTGTCATCTACTCTTTTTGATATTGCAGCAAATACATGACAGAAATTTTAACCTCTACTTTCCTTGGGGCAACAATCCTTTCATAATTTCTCAGTTCCTGAAATTTGATGCAATATTCACTAGTGGCACATTTGTTAATGTATTGTTGTTATTAATATGGGCATCCCTTTGAACTTCAGTTTCTAATAGTGATGTCAATCTGCACCAACTCTGCACTACTAGTATGCTTATATGACAAGGAGGGAAAATGGAAAATAGAGCCTGGGCTGGCTGCAATTCTCATATTGGAGCACATTCTCTTGCTGGTTAAATTTGGTGTGTCTCGCTTTCTTCCCGAGGTGATCCCATCTTATGCCAATCCTCCAATCAAAATTCTCTTTCACATTCATGTTCACATAGATGTAGGATTGTAATCATAAGAATCATGCGATTTCTTTCCTCAACAGGAACCTGCTTGGGTAAGAGCCAACCGAGTGAAGAATGCAACACAGGCACAGGGCATGTATTCTAAACAGCTTTTGAAAAGCATTTCTGGAAAAGGAAAGGCATTAGGACATAATAAGACCTTGTAAGGATGTTGATGGAGAAGTAAAGCAAGGAAAGATGGAGATGAGTTTTGAATTTTGATGGTCACCAGGAATCAGTTTAGATGAATTTTGTATCATGGGGTTTCTTTCCTTTTATGTAAGATTTAGTCTAGACTACCAGATTTTGCTTTCCTTTTTACTGAATAAGAACAGTTCAGCTATTCTGTTAATTATAGATAGTTAAAGTTAACCTGGAAAGCTGGAAACTCCCCATTTGATTGTTCTCTCTTCTTGCAGGATCACTATCATTCAATCATTTACAGGGGACATTTTAACTGGTGAAGAGCTTTAACTTTACACTTCTGAAATTTGAATAGTTGTTGTTTCTTGTGTGGTGAATTTGCTCAAACTGTAAAGAAGCTTCAATCAGACATGTAACAAGTCAAATTTGCAAATGGAACAATGTCTTTCGGAATCCTACAATATCAATTCAAAATGTTTTCTTTGGTAGATCAATGTTCATTTAAACGAGCAAAGTTAGGATTGAGAATGTACTTTCTAGCAAGAATTCTGTGACAGATCACGAGAGTTTCCAATTGTATCATCATTTCTTCTGGAGCTTCCAAGACTGACCTCTAACCTGGAGGGCATATGCCACAACAGCTTTAGTCCATCTCTTGATCTCAGCCTTTAACTTGTGAGAATCCAGGTCATTTAGGGACTTCCCTGAATCTGTAGATATCTCCATCACTGAAAAGCATCGACCAAACCTCCTATGTTAAGGTGTAGCAACAGCTCTGGCGTTGTTCAGGGAAAGGGTGTTCTTGACAGACATGGTTTTCTTGAATCCTGAGCAGCAATGGTGCTGATGACGACATTTAAATTAAAATAAATTTATATTGATTCAGTATACATAAACACGGATGTTTAAATACCATTTGAAATCATAGGACCTTAGAACTGATCTTGGAGAATAATAGTGCAGATGTTGTTAGGAGGAAGATGAGAAGTATCAGACTATCTTGCTCTTCCCCCGCTTTCAGGTAGAAGGTTTCGTTTGATCACGTTTATAGAAAAGCGAATAAAAACGCAGATTTTTTTGCTAAAATGACAATTAGATTTTCAAAAGAAAAAAATTATTACAATTATATTAACATAAGAAATTAATTTATTAATCTTGAAAGTTTCGCTTAATATCGAAATTTGAAATTTCAGAATTCTTCGGTACTAATTAATTAAAAAGATGTAATTTATTTTACAGGCGAAACGTTGTCATCAATTTGAGAGGGAAATTTGACCTTTGAACCAAAAGCCCAATAAGCTTGTGAAGAAACATTCAATATCACGAAAGTCTAGTCACGGTAGGCTCTTCCTCCCAACTATTTCGCGTTCTCCGCTCCTCCTTTCTCTCTCTGTTTCTGTGTTCCGCAACTTCTCAGAGGAATCTTTTCTGATCCAATTACGTTCAGCTTTTCGTAGTAATTCCCTCCTAGTATCAACCATGATGCCTGAATAGTATGATCTTGATCTCTCCTTTGTTATGTTTACAACATATACACGTTATACATGTGTATGATGGTCTATACATGTTGAAATCACAATTATGCGAGTTTGTTGACATCTGGGTTTCCGTGTATTTGTTGATTCAATGCAATTTTCAGCTGGGATACAATGGGTGGGATCTTGGTTACTCGGTAGCTTATGTTTTGTTTGATTAATTGTATGAATGAAATGAAAAATTCGCACTTCTACATAGATCTAGTTTCTTAGATGCTTAAAATGACTGGGATAAAATGCTTGTGTACAAGTTGCATAAAACATATTTGTTAGTTTAGAATGGAGAGAATGTTATGTAAAACACTGTGTGATTGTATACAAGGTTCATCACTTATTATTTATGCACAAAGACCTATAATTTCCTGACCGATTCCTGATCTTCTTAAGGGTTTAATGCAGTGACTACCTGTTCAAACTTTTGCTTATTGGAGATTCTGGTGTGGGCAAATCATGCCTTCTGCTGAGATTTGCTGTGAGCATTTCTGAGTTTTTATATCGTTGGGATTTTTTTTTTACTTGACCTGTTTTTTGGTGATTCACAAGTCTCAACTCTTATTTTTATTTCAATAGAGGTTGAGTTGGGATGTGAGTTATTGTTAATCATATGTTAGAAAACTTAATTATTTGGATTAATATCCATAAAACGATTGATTAACTTGATTCTCATGCTATTTAGGATGATTCTTATATGGAGAGCTACATTAGTACCATTGGTGTTGACTTTGTAAGTATCGCAACATTAGTATATTTATCAGAATCAGGACTGTTACATGTATGTTGTCTTCACACATCTTCACTTTTACTGCTTAGAAAATCCGCACAGTTCAGCAAGATGGAAAGATCATTAAACTTCAAATTGTAAGTAGTTCATAGTGTTCTCCGTTTTTTTCTTCAAGAAATTGTGTACCCGTTTGTGATTCTCGATTATTTCTGCATAGTGGGATACTGCTGGTCAAGAACGATTTCGTACAATTACGAGCAGCTACTATCGTGGTGCGCATGGAATTATTGTATGTAGATATGTCTTTATTTTTGGATTATCTCTCACGTTGTCTTCTACAAGTAGCTTTACATGATGCTGTCAGCCTGTCTCCTTTTTTCTAGATTGTCTTTGATGTCACAGATGAAGAAAGCTTTAATAATATCAAGACATGGCTGAAAGAAATTGACAAGTTTGCAACAGATAAGGTTGATAAGCTCTTGGTTGGTAACAAATGTGATTTAACCTCCAAGAGGGTTGTGTCTAATGAAACTGCCAAGGTATCATAGTCATTGAAATTTACCTTGTTGATAACAGTATTAGTAATTTTACCTTTATTGAGACTGGTTTGGGACTAAGGCTTGTTGTTGTATAACAGTATTAGGAATCAAATCCTTACATAGAACTATAAAGTTACTTTTCTTTTTCTTTCCCCTTTCTTGAAGGCCTTTGCAGATGGGATTGGTATTCCGTTCCTGGAAACTAGTGCCAAGAATGCTACCAATGTAGAGGATGCCTTTATGACCATGGCTGCAGAAATAAAGAAAAGGTGAGCTTATGGTCTTCAACTGATGTTTTGAGATGATTTTCAAATGTGAGACATTTCCAATGGTGCTGTATGAGTTTAGGTGATGTGTTCACAGATAAACACTTAATTTTCTATTTACCGCTTGGTAGTTACCCCATTCCAACCATTGGTTCTACTGTGAGACAATAAATAATATATCCACAAAGGTGGCTATGACTGCATCAATCTTCATCCTTTCTTTTCTGGACTGCAGGATGAATAGTCAACCAGCAGCCAGTGCTGTTAGACCCACTACATTGCCCGTCCGCGGAAAACCCATCAACCAAAGTAACACATGCTGCTCATCTTGATTTCTTCAGGATCTGTCAAACTGAAAGACAACTAGCCTAGAGGTGCAAGAGGTGTTACTTGCATATAGTCTCGTGTACACAGAAAGCCCAAGTATATATATTTATTCGTACGTCGAAATGATTGTTGTATTTCATTTATTTACTTCTACGATTGTGGACTAGTGGGATAAATGAGAATGAACATGCTCGACTTGCTTCTGTGCCATGAGATTTTTTGAAAATATGACTCATTTCCCTTCCACATCTTCATTTGACATGTATTTATAAATCAGAAGAGCTTTTGCTTGCCAACAGTTGCAATTTGATATGCAAATCATCGGTCCACAGAAAAATATTATATCTCAAAATTTCAATAATGAAAAACATGTAACGAAGCTTTCAGTCATTTTGCAACAACATTAGGAGTCGTGCCCTTGTCAGGTTTATTCTGGATTAATATTTATGGGCGATTGTTTTAGCAGCTTCTCGATCTTCATTTTTTATTTCCATTTGCAGATACAAAACATATAATAGAAGAGAACATAATTAATCAAGAACCCAATGGTCAAAACTTAAATAAAACATAACATAAACCATATCCAGAGCAAACAACTATCTCTGTAGTTCAGCATCTAAACATAAATCAACATCCGAGTAAAACCCATAGGATTCGGTAATTTTTCACTTTCTATTTTGCAGAGGTGAAAACGCAGAGCACATCTTTTCCTCTTAACTCACTTCTGAGCTTGCCTATTCCTCTTCTTAACACCAGACTTAGCAACCTTCAGACTCCTATGCACCACACTCAACCTAGCAAGAGCTGCTTTCTTTAAATCAGGCCTGTAATAGTTATCTCCAATCTGCAACAAGACACATATTAATAACTAATATCTACAAATAATGAAGAATAATGCAAAGTCTGAGGATTGGCTGAGTAAATTAGTTGTGAGCTCCTCACCTCCACCATTATAAAAAGAAATGAAATAACTGTTGAAAAAAAAAACAACCTTGGCATACATAACATATCAAGCCAGATGCAATTTGAAAACACCCAATGATACACTACTTTAAAGCTCAGAAGCCAAGCGTAACAAGTATATTTCATCGAAGAAACTCAAAATTAAAGAGTTCTTCTAACATGTTAACAGCTCATCACCGCATAGGAAAACTGAACAATTTTGTGCAAATGGACTCAGAAATTCATTATATTTGATTTATTCAACACAAAACTAAGTGTATGTACAAAGATGTGCAACAAACAAATACTGAAAAGGGGGAAAAATAATGCAACCAGCAAATAACGAATGAGCAAACAGCCAGTAGCACAAGTAAAATTGACATTATTTGGAACAAATTTACCCAGCAGCAAGTCATCATAAAAATATATCGAACCCATGACAATGGAAATTTTGACAGAGTAAGATCAGGGGAACGCGCAGCAAGTTTATTTCAAAGAAGAGATTATGCGAGAGATCTTCAGAGCAAAGCATCTCAATACAATACACCACCCACATTGTTGACTTGGGAAACCCAGTATAATAGACACAAATAATTCTTCTCAATAATAGATTAAATAGATCGGATTTAAAAACATGATGCCTCAGTATGAAAAAGAACGCGAGAAAAAAGCACTTAGTGATTACATGCAAAAATAAGCTTTCTTTTCCCAGCAGGATGAAAATAGAACGAAATCAAATATAAGATCCATTTGAAGAAGTTTCAAAACACCTAAAAACCGCTAAATAATTAGGACACGGTAAAATGATAATTCAGGAACTAATACTACAAAGAAACAAATGAGATCACCAAATACAACATAAGCACCTGATTTTCCACGGCCTTGGCCATTCGGCGGAACTCCTTCTTCATGATTGATTTGTGAAGCAAAGACGCAGGTTTGTTCTGTTTCTTGGTCTTAGTTGTAGCAAGAATCACAGATTGGTCTTTTCCGGGCTGAATGGTGACAGTTTTCTTATTTGCCAAACCTACCGAAAATAACAAGGAACACATCAACATCTAGGCACCCAAATTGGCACACACGCAGTAACCAAACACAAGCAAAAATATAAGAGCAATAACCAAAAAAAAATTCAAAACAAGACAGATAAAGAAAACCAGATTCTTATAGGATCAAAGTAGACAAAAGAAAAGGGAAAACTAGTAAAATGAAGAAAGCCTGAGACGGTACCAGAGTGCTTGTAGGAATTGAGATTGTAGAGATTGCTTGATTCCTTGCTAAACTGAATGCCAGCAGATCCTCTACCGAACTGTTTCACCAAAAATGAGTTGTTCTTCTTCACAATCTCCCATATCAACTGCCCAGGTACCGTTGTCATTGCTAACCTTCCTTCCCTGCAACGTAAAACCACACCAGATCTATTAGCCTTGATCTGACACACAAATCGCACCTACATATTTCATCTACTAAACAAACCTGCTGGGATTTTTGCTTGCTGCTGTGGTGAATGACGAGCGACTGTAAAATCGGGAAGTTCACGATCATTTATAGTAGTGAAGCCCTAGTTTCAGTGCGTGTGTTTGTTCTGGATTACCAAAATACCCTTGTAGGAAGCGTTTCGGGTCGGATACTTTATGCCAGGTCGGGGCCAATATTTCGGACGGGTTTATTTTTCTTGACGAGTATGCTTAATAGGTGTAGAATTTAACCCACAAACTGGTCTCAAGTTTAGAACCCTAAGGTTAAAAAAAAACCCATACTTTTTAATTAAATGAAAATTGAAAATTAAACCATAACTAACATGATAATGCCCTTTTACTTGAAATCATATATTTTTTAAAATAAATATAATTAAATTTAATAATATGGGAAAATTTTCTATAAAATGGATTAGGCTGACACGTATACAAATATTGCTATAATTATATGGCAGGAGAAAAAGGAGTATCTATCAGCAGCTGCAATCGGAAGGATTATATTAAAGATTTTCAAGCAATAAAACAATGAAGCAAAAGGTGGCTTGGAATAAATTGCTTGTGATGTCCCAAACCAGTCACTGAAAATTAAAGCTATTAGCCTTAGCCCCCACCCCTCAATCATAAAATTAAACCTAATATCAGGCCACAAGCACCCAATACCAGATCACCATCTTTACACCTCAACTAATGTTACATATATACAAAACCCAAACATAGCCTCCATCCATCTTACTTCCTTTTCTACAACAAAGATCTTCCCATGAAATTATACAGAAGGATTGGATTCTACCTTGCAACTCACAAGCATGTCAAAATAACATACCCAAAATGCCAATAAACCAAATATGTGGGTAGAATTCCACTTTCTGCAATTGTTTTCCAAGAACCAGATTCATGTGCTGCTATGTTAAGGCTCGGTGTGCTTGTAGTGCCATACCGTTCACTGCCTCGTTTATCCTACTAAACACTAACTTAAGTGGGATACAAGCTATAACAGGACCCTTGAGTTTCTCCACCATCGGTTTCCTTTCTTCTTCTTTTTTACCAGTCAATGAAGATAGTTTTCTGATCTTTTTAGACAAAAGTCCACATTTCCTCTTGGGTGACTTGCTTGGTGAAAAACGCATTTGCATTGTCCCATGCTTAGCAGGAATCCTTCCGCCTTCTGAATTTCGTATGGCAGCATTCCCCAGTTCAGCAGCTTCTACGTAAGTTGGATCACATTCATTGCTACTGATAAGAAGATCACAGTGGCCATCATCCAGAACTTCGACAGTTAAAGGGCGACCAATAATGGCTTTACCATTCAATTTACTCATGAGGGAGACCAATGGAACATTCTGTGGCTGGTAATTTGCTTTGACCTCAAGCATAACATCATAAAGTTTAGAATCAGTTATATTTCTGCCAGGAAAATCTGCTGTCTGATATCTGGAGTTAACTGTAAACCGGGATTGACGATACAGAAGCGGCCTTTGAGGTGGCAAAGACACCTCCATCACTCCGCCTCTCACATGAGTTTCACGGTGATTGCTCCAATCACGAATCCCATCTACATGGTCATCAGGAATCCGTTTTGACTTCAATTGCAAGTTGCAGTTGTATGAAGTGAGGGACCTTCTAGTTCCATCACAATCCACTTTATGATCAGAACTAGGAAAGAACTCATCCAAGTGTTCTATACCCGCCAAATATGAATAAGGTTCATCATCCATGTCCATATATTTCCTCTTGTCTTGTTTTCTATTTTTATTGATATGTCTTGAATTCCTCTTTCCTTTTGACTGCCACTTTGAAGTACCTTTCTCTATCCTCTGACTGATATTATTCATATGAGTAGCTGCTGAACTGGTAGAACCAGATTCATGGAGTCCCTCATTTTTCAGCAACAAATCCTCTGCTTGACTACTTTGACTAGAATGCCTTCCCAATCCACCACCAACTTGATGCCTTACTGAGGAAGATACAAACACAGAAGACAGACCTAAAAAAATAAAAAAATAAAAAAATCAGTGCAATTTCCAAGCACCACATATGGTCAGAAAGTGGAGAAGAAAATGGTAATTGAATAAAATTCTTCAAGGAAAGAAGGGGGGGCTTTTTGTTGCATCAGGCATTTTTGAAACAAAAAAATTAAAACATGCAGGTGTAGAAAGACAATGTAGGACCCTCATTGAGAGATGAGGTAACATAACTTCTAAGACTGACAATATAGGCTACAAAGATGTTATCAAACCATCAATACAAAACATGTCCAACCAAACAGAATACAATTACAAGTAATTACTCAATGAAAAATGCATTATTAAACATAGAGAATACCTTAAAAAGTTCTTGACACATCATCTAATTTGATAATCAGAGCCATTGATATAAATAGGATGCAAAACTAATAAAGTAGAGAATAGAAAGTTCGATCAAGTTAGACACTTGAATTATTTTTTTAAATGCCTACTAAAACAATAGAGATGCGTCCATTTTTTTTTTTTTTCCACTTGAACCACACTTTAAAAGCATAGTTAAAAATCCATGAAATTCAGAACTATTGTCCCAGGTGCAGGCAAGTATGAAGTAGGGAAATCAACCACCCTTCACCTAGCATGAATAAAGACATCCCCCAATATTCATTTCAATTCAAAAGTTGCCTTTCATCTAGCATATAGAGAGGTACTACTAATATCACTGGTGCTATTCACCATCACATCTCTATTATACTCAATCCCTTCCTTCCCATTTAACACGCAATTAAAATTTAAGTTGAGGTCTTGAGTTTGCTGGTCCCTCTCTCTTTTCCTCAGGCCTATTAACTTTGCTCGTAATCTTTTCCCATTGTATTTGACTTCTGGTTTATGATGAACTCTTCTTGTTGGATGTGTGATAAGCATGTGCTTCAATTTCTTATAAGATCTTGAACTGATCCATTCCAAAAATCATTCAACAGAAAGTCATTAGCAGTTTTATAGCTCTAACTCGAAATTATCTCTAAACAATACTATTGTTCAGCTTATTTAAAAAAGAAAAGAAAAGAAAAGAAAAGGAAGTTAAAAAGTTTTTACCCAACAGTCCACAACTACTGACCTGTTATACCAGGAAGACATACCTAAACTTCTGAAATTATAAACAGTGATCAAAATCCATATATTCTCATGTCAAACTTCTTTAATCCTGTTTGACCTCCAATTAAAACCCAAAAAATCCAGCTCCAGAGCATGCAATATCTAGCATCTTAACAAGCAGAATATAAGCTGTTTTGAAGCAGTTTGGTTCACTTAGCATGCATATATCTACACTGATATCAGACTGACTAGCTTTTTCATGCAATAAAAAAAATTTTTTTTGGTAGTACAAGTCTAGAAGAGTACAAGTGTACAACACATATCATAGACCTTGGAGAAAGATCCTCCTAAACAATTTCTTATCAACGTACTTAGGTCAGCTCAAATAAACATTAACAAGGCACAGGCAAACATGTAGATAGATTGGTAGATAAACATGCTTTTAAGTTCTCAAACTTAATAATCAGGCATACCTGAAGAGTGTTTTTCCTCTCCAACAAACGGCACATCAAATAACCTGTCTGAAGAATCATTCTCAACAAAGCCCGATACAACAGGAACATCATTCTCCTTTTTCAGCTGGGAAGCATCACAAGCATGTCCTGAAGGATTTAAAGATGCACCATTCTCGCATGAAATCCCAGTGCTGTCAGAGTTATTATTGACTACCACACAAACGCTTTTTCTAGACTCATTAGAATCAATTCCAGAAACCTTACTGTCAGATAATCCGTTAAGAGGTGAGCAGCTTGCATTGGGAAGTTGGTCACAGATAACCGGAACAGAAACCATGGCTGTACTCTCCAAAACCTTTGTCAAAGGTCGGCGACGGTTTTTTCTTTTCAAGAATTCATGAACATTTGCTACTTGTGATCTCTTTCTTTTCATGGATGAGTTATAACCTTTGCTACCATTTATAGGACTGCCATTTGACAAGCAATTCCCAGCATTTGAATCTCCTACAAGAATTCCAAGATCCTCAAGTCCTCTCATACGTTTAATTCCTTCTGTTCCATCATCCTCTGAATCATTTGGGGTTCTTCTTCTCTTTCCCTGCACAGATTGCACCTTAGAAGCACAAAGATGATTCGGCTCTTCAAAAGATATACCAGATTGAGACAATTCTGGTGCTGAACCCGAACCTGAACCTGAACCCAAACCCGAACCTGTATCTGAATCTGAATCATCTTTAGTATCACCACAATCACTCTCTTCTTCTGTCATACCCACATCTTCTTTGCCAGAATCAGACATGCTAGGCAATTCTTTGGCTGAAGTACCAAGCTCACCACCTGAATTATTGGTCCGAGAAAAGAAGTCAACATGGTCCTTCCCAAGGCGAGCATTCTCAATTTCAAGGGCATGGAGAATAGCATCTTCCCTCCGAGCATATTTCACAGTTTTCTTATTACCATTTGCTGCATTTGCCTTGGCCTTCTCAATACATTCATCATATTCCCCACATCGAAATGCCTTTACCCTCTTAGATTTTTCAAGATTATACCAGTCCCTAAAACAAAAACAACAACAAAAAAGAAGGTTTTAGTGAAGTCAGACTATATGCACATAAAGAGAACATACTAATAGCTGAAAATCATGAAGGAAATCAAATTCTTCAAGCAAAAAATAGTTCGAACACAAATAATAACACAAATATTAGAAACACTATTAGCCTCCTTAGGCAGAAAGTAAACATGATATTGCAACTTGCAAGAAAATGTTGTTCTGGCATTAAGTTTCTCGTAAAACAGCAGGTTCACACATAATTGCAGATAATAGGATAAGCATAAAACCAAGACAACAACACTTTTGCATACACATTCATCGGAATGTATAAAAATCTGAAGTAACTAAGCACATATTATCGTAGCAAATCTTGAGAGACAACTACTATTATCCTTGAATGTTAGAACTTAGATCCATCAAAAGATAACCTTGGAGGCATTCAGTGAAATATGTATCTCATAAAAATGTCAAGCCATAAATTAAATCAGATAGCTCACAGCACCAGCAACTAGCAAAACAAACAATAGACTGGAGCACAAAAAAATTCATTCCAAAAGTAACCAGTTTATAGAAGTTATCATCACTTGTACAACTGCACTATCACAGTGTGTGTTTTTTTGGTGGAAATCTGCCCGAAAGTCTCCTGCTCTACCAATTATATAGCACAAGTAAAAAATTGTTCACATCATATTTCTTAGCACCAAATGTACAAGAAGAATTATAATACCCACAGCATCTGTAAAATGGAATACCTATGACATTTAGACTTTACAAGATTTAGGTATAAAGGGTGCAATAGAAGCACCTATGAATTGGTGTCGCAGATACTCCTCATGTAAATTTCACAGTTCTCAACTAGCAATTTTCCCAAAATGTTCCTTTGGTTTGTAGAATGGATATGCTGACAGAAGCTTGAGAAAATTTTATTGCCCTCAAGAATTTGGAGACTCCTAAGTCCTAATGCTTATGGTTACTCTTCTTCCACATTAGGGTAAAACTTTTTTTTATTACAAGAAGATGGGAAAGGGAATTAAGAGTGTCAACTTATGCCAAATCTCAAAGTTCATGAGACAAACAACAGTACGTCATACCGAACACAAAAAACATGAGCATGCAATAATGCCTTTCGAAAAAATTCTTATGAAATGTGATAGCATCAAGTTTGATGTGGTGGCACTTGATGAGAGAAAAATATTGCCACATAAGCAGCAATGTGATGGTGTGACAGCCAATGTTGGAGCAGCAGCAGTAGAAGAAAGCCCACATTAATAAAAATGACAGGGTTCAGCAGTGGAGAAACGCAGGTAAATAAAAAGATGGGAACCAAAACATACTATAGTCTAGAACATCCTAGTGTATCCTAATGTAACTGAAGGAATCCCCTAGTGCATCCTAATATAACTGAAGGAATCCTTAGTGATAGTACATAATCAGTCTCTCACTTGTATAAATAGTACAACAACAACAACAACAACAACAACAACAACGCCTTAGTCCCAAACAAGTTGGGGTCGGCTGTATGAATCCTCTAACAAATAAGCTCCCAGGTAATATCCCAATCACACGACTTAGACTCCTTCCATTACTCGGATTTTACGC
>CAOGCB010321280.1:0-16747 GCA_948266635.1 Cnidoscolus chayamansa
TGATATTTCTGCATATTGTCCAGTTGTATATCTCAGTTTTAATTACATCTTTAGAATTCTATTTATTTCATGAACTTTGCAATTTTTCACAAAAATTTATATAGCGACAAGCCATTACCGTTATATTATGACCATTATAGGAATGTTTTTGTTACTCATAACATGGCCACAACCCTAATTAAAAACCACGTTCTATGCTCCAAAAATATAATAAGATGTAACATCTATATGATAAAAGACAATCTCCAAAATCTTCTAGAAGTCATAGTAAAAAAGAAAGAGATGTAACTAATCCTAATTGCATATTTGAGTATATGACATGAATTTATTTATTTACCTAACCATATAAAGAGAATCAAGCTGATATCAGTAATCAAGTAACAATACTAAAGTTGCATCTGTCCAGCTTAGCTCAGCGATTCAAGGTGCGACAACATGTCAATAAAGTACTATGTTTATGGTTGCCATTTGAATGCTTGAAGCCTAAAACTATGCAATTATAGTGTTGAGGGGCAAACAGTCAACAAAATTGAAGTTAAAAGGGGTATACTTATAGAGATAAGCCATTAATGTTACGTTTAGTATCTTTACGGGTCTATTTCTGTTACTTGTGACCACAGACACAAATGTTGCTAAAACGCGATTTAAAACCATGATCTACGCTCCAAAATCTAATAAGGTGTACCAAGTATGTGATAAAAGACAAGCTCCAAAATCTACTAAAAGTCACAGTAAAAAGAGTAAGGGTGTAATTGATCCTATTTGCATACTTAAGTATAAGACATGACTTTATTTATTTACCTAACCATATAAAGAGAATCAAGGAGGATCAAGCTGACATCATTAACCATGTCACAATACCAAAAATGCATTTGTGCAGCTTATCTCAAGGATTCAGGTGCAGCAACACATTAGTACAGTACTGTCTTTATAGCAGCCACTTGAAAGCTCGAAGCTATACTAAAACCACTCAAATCCAGTGTTGGGGACCAAACAGTTATAGAAATTTAAGTTAAATGGGAACACGTTATGCTCATAGCTACAGGTCGTTACTGTTACCAGTATGATATGACCATTGCAAGCATGGTTTGGTTAAAACCATGATCTATGTTCCGAAAGCTAATAAGGTGTACCAAGTATGTGCTAAAGGACAAGCTCCAAAATCTACCAGGAGTCACAGTAAAGAAAGAAAGAGATGTAACTGATCCTAATAGCATATTTGCGTAGATGACATGAGTATATTTACATATTGACCTAGCCATATAAAGAGAATCAAGGAGGATCAAGCTGATATCAGTAACCATGTAACAATACTGAAAATGCATTTGTCCAGCTTAGCTCAAGGATTCAAGGTGCGCAAAACATTAATAAAGTACTATGTTTATGGTCGCCATTTGAATGCTTGAAGCTATGCTAAAACCATGCAATTCTAGTGTTGAAAAGCAAACGGTTAACGAAATTTAAGTTAAAAGGGCACAAGTGAGAGATGAGAGAGAAACCAGTGCCGGCAGCAGTAACAGCCTGCCTGTACTTCTTGTCCTGGACATCTCCAGCAGCAAAAACACCACGCACGCTGGTCTGAGTGGTGCCTGCTTTGGTCACAACGTAACCATCGGAGTCGATTTGTAGCTGCCCATCCAAGAACTTTGTAGCAGGCTCATGCCCAATGGCAAAGAACAATCCGGACACCTTCAAATCAGATACTTGTCCAGTCACGACGTTCTTCACTTTCAGTCCACCCAACAGCCGTTCTCCATTAGCTTCCAACACCACCGAATTCCAAATGACCTCGATTTTAGGATTGCTCAAGGCCCTACTCTGCATAATCTTGGAAGCTCTAAAGGTATCTCTCCTGTGAATTATATAAACTTTGGAACCATATTTGGTGAGAAAATTGGCTTCTTCCATTGCTGAATCCCCTCCGCCGATCACGGCCAGAGGCTTGTCCCTGAAAATTGGGGCGGCCCCATCACATACTGCACAGGCCGAAATGCCGCGATTCCAGAAGGTATCTGAGCCCATAAAGTTAAGGCGCTTAGCGACGGCGCCGGTGGCAACGATGACACAATCAGCGAGGACGGTCTTGGCATCGGTGAAGACCTTGAAGGGATTGGAGGAGAAATCGACCTTGTTAACGGTTTCGGTGAAGATATGGGTACCGAAGCGGAGGGATTGGGAGCGACATCGGTCCATAAGGTCGCCGCCCTGAATCCCATCAGGGAATCCAGGGAAATTCTCGACCTCGGAGGTGGTAGTAAGCTGTCCACCAGGGGCAATGTCGTTGGCCATCCAGCCTTCAAAAAGAATGGGCTTGAGCTCGGCACGGGCAGCGTAGATGGCAGCAGTGTGGGCTGCAGGACCGCTGCCGATGATGCAGACACGGGTGTTGATGTCTTCCATAACGGTGGATGTGGGTAATTTGGGAGCGGAGGAGGTAGAAAGAGAAGAGGCAGCGAGAGAAGTGGTGGTGGCGAGTCCAATAAAGTTGCGTGCTCTTTTGAGAAGGGTCCTAAGCCTACTAGGTATTGGATTCATGGCTGCGACCTGCCCTTTATGTGCACTGAGCCCTAGCTTTATCAACACGCGCTTTGGCGCGAAAACGCGTTTGGTTACTTCAAAATTGTATCCAATAAAAATGTGAACTTATTGTGATGCGGATGGAAACGAAGCCTCCATCACGTAATCTCTGACGCTTTGATTCCTCTCTTCATCTCCATTTGCTTAAGTTAAAGAGTCATCCTTTTCTTCCCTATTCTCCATCCAAACAAACCCTTTTGGAAGTAACACATTTATTTCTACGTAGCATCAAAGAAACATTTACATTGTTTATTTATTTATTTAAAATAGAAATGTCTTTTTTTTAATTTAAAAATGAATTAAATTAAAATATTCTGATTTTTGTTAATTTTATATATTTCGGGAAGAAAAATAATAATAAATTGAGGAATGTATTAAGATTAAGGAAGAAAATAATAATAATAATAATAATAAAAGGGCTACGAGTTGGGCTTATGCAAAGATGTGAAAGTGCAAGTTGGGCCGATCCATATAAGTCCATGGTGATGGGTCCACTAGATGCGGAGCATTATGTGAGACAATTCATAAATTTATTTATTATAATATTAAAAATTATTAAAATCCAGAAAATAATTTTTTATTAAAAATATTTTTCTCAATTCAATTCAGTAATTATATTAAATAACTAATTTTATTGGAAATAAAAAAAAAGGCTGGTTGAAAACAGAGGGATAGAGAGCTGACTTTTTTTTCTAATTTGAACTGTCTGTTGTCAACTAAATGATCGTAACCAATCATTTGACCCTGTCATTTGATTGGAGGGTGCGATGGTTGAATCAAAGTTTGCCTAATCCACTCTGCTCTGGGGATTGCAATCTGTGAAGGCCTAGAGTCAGATATGAGCTTAATTAGCCCGCACAACATTCAGATTAGCGAATGATTATTGATTTTATAGAGATACCACCTTTCTCTTTTACTAAAATAATTAAAAGATGAGCACAATCATTAAGGCATAAACTTGTTAGCTTTTGATAAAGTTCAAAATAGAATGGCACCTTGTTCTTAATTTCAACAAAAGCTTTGCTTTTTGGTCTTCACCCTCTCCTTCTTTTGTTTAGTCAAATAATAATGGCATGGCAATGGGATTAGGTGGTAACACCTACTGTGAGCCTTCCCATTATTAATTAGCACCCCCATGTATAACCTAATTTAATAACACCAAATTATAAACTCTCTCAAACCTTAGTTTCCTTTTTTTTTTCTCAAGAAAATCCATGGCAGGATGACATAGATACACATTACGCAGAAACAAACTGAAACGGATCAAGTTTCTGCGCACTCTTCAGGAATGGAGGAAAGCAAACTAACACAAGAAATAACTGAGACCAAAAACAGACAGCAGAGACCCTTTTTATACAAAATCTTAATTAGGACTAAATATGGCTTATCTTGGCGAGTCTTGTTTCTGTTCCACAGAAATGGAGGACCTCTTGATGAACTCCAAGCAATCTGCAATGGCTTCAGAATAAAAAGAATTGGAACGGCAAAACGTTCTCATTCTGCAGTCTCCTAGACCGTAGTTGTGGACGGATAAATCCACCACTAAACCTCTTCTGCTATTTCTCCTGATACTGCAATTATTCATACTCACCATACCTCTCTTTAAAGATTGTAGAGCTTGACCATATGAAGATTTCCATCTACTCAAGAGCTTGAACCAGTGGTAGAACCTGGCACGTAGCCTTTGAACTGAAAATCTTTTTGGGTTTAGTCTGAAACCTCTGCCTGCTCCATGGCATCTCCTCCCAATCTTGGAGTAGCCCATCGCCATATGACTCATTCTTGAGGTTGTAGAAGGAAAAAGGGGAAATGGGTGTTTTTGTATTCTGAGAGATTATTCAAATAGGGTTGAAGGAGGACTTTTTGGAAGGGAAGGTGACGAATGTTGAAGAGTAGTGTGTGGAAACTAGGAAAACGGATGGTTTTATTTGTTTGGACGGTATGATGAATTTTTATTAATATTTCATAATCTTACAAAATTATTAAGATCAAGCTCATTGATTCACAAGGATAATTATATAATAAAGGCGGTAGGGCCATAGGAGACAGAGAAAAGAAATGCAAGTGTCTCTTTTCAAATTAGGTAAGTGAAATTAAAGTAGGGTTGGAATAAAGGCCAAAATGGTTTAAAAAATCAATGAGTGATTCCAGGAACAACAACTCTTAACTTGTCAATATATTTTAAAAAAAACCTCCAAATTCGTTAGTCTAACAACGTTTGACATATGAGATGTCTTTTTATGGAGGTAGAGTGGCTTAGCCTTTTTTTGGGGGGGAGAACAGTCTGGTGGGTATTTTCTGTATTCCATGAAGAAGAAGCTAATTAATGGTGGCTAGCTTGGATTTGTATTTGTTCCAATGTTTTTTGTTTTATGTTGGAGCATATGTAGGCTGGCACAAATGTTTCCATTACTTATTTTGTTGTTTTGCTCAAACAAATTAGTGCTATAATCAAACAAATAATTCAAATCAAACAATGAAAAACAGTTGAATTCAGTTTAAAATCCTTAGGTGTTCATGAATATCCAAACCAAACTCCACTGTTATGACGTTGTTGTTTCACTGTTACTGGCAACATTCGGCAGAGCAACAATTCCTCAAATCAAATCCAAATTAAAGTTAACATGCAGAGCAAGAAATTCCTCAAATTTAGCTAATAGTCTTCCTAAATCAACAAGAATATATTTCCTCAAACTCCACTGTTATGACGTTGTTGTTTTACTGTTAGTGGTGAAACCCAAATACAAACACCTTTCATGCCATCCTCTTTTTCTTAACATATCATATTGGAACACAAACTAAAAAGAAATAGCATGTATTATGTTTATTTAATCTGAGGATCTCAGAAATCGTCTTTCTCATCGTGTTGAGAAAGAATACAAAGTGTAAATAAATTAATTCAGTTTAGTTTGGTTTTTTTTTTCAATCTAAAAGAAAAATCGATTTTGAAAAATAACATACTTGAACTCAAACAAAAATTGAAAAAAATTCAAAGGGTTACTTAAATTAATCGATTTTAACCTATCAATGCACAATCATATACGAATTCAATGACCTGAAACCATAAGGAATCACAAGGCTGTCGCAAATGGATGTGAAAGAAATGGGAAGGACCTCATCGACTGAAGCCATAGAGAAAATCTTATTAGGGCTTAGATCAATGGAAATGAAGTCATTGGAAGAGCAAGTAGGAGTCAGCTGTGGGCAATAGAGCATATATATGATGATAAGGCTCATCAACTTCTTTTAGGAATAAAAAGAAAAAAATCCCCTGCCTTTTGCACCAAAACTTGACAAAGGGCTATCTAACACCCACAAGACAACACATGTACACAGGAAAGCAGCCCTTCCGCAAGCTCAACTCGGCGAGAGACAAAAAAAATTGAACGTTTTGTTAGGTGGGTAGCCGCTGGGAATAAGAGGAAATAAAGAACAAAATTGGCCAACTTATAATGAACAGCGCATACGCGTCAAAGGAATGAGTCTACACAGGGACAGGGCCAGGGCCAGAGCCAGGGCCGGGGCCGGGGGGTCACTTCGCCCTTCACCCACCAACACTAACTGAACTGATACTCTTTTCTATATACTAAAATTTGTTGTTTTGTTATGCTCAGTCTCAGCTTCCTCTCAAACTCCAAGGGAACTCTCTCACTCTCCTTTCCTCTGTTACATTATTTGTTAGGGTTTTGGTCTTCTTCTCCTTCTTATTTATTTGTTTGCTTTTTTTTTTTTTTATTTTACATGTCATCAGATTCTTCCCAGCCAGATCCAAATCCAATCACCGCCCACAATTCCCCAGATGAAGCTGCCACCACGGCTTGGTGCTCCTCTTCCTCCACCATCACCACCTCTTCACCTCCTGTTGATATCCCTCTCTCTTGGCCTCCCGATGCCAAGCTCTCTCTCGATTGGATTCGACATTTCTCTTCTGCCTTAGACTGGTCTTCCAGAAATCTCCCTCCCTCTGATTTCTCTTCTGTCTTGCCTGTTCCCGTTTTCGATTCTCTCGTCCTCACCGCTTCCAAGATCCTTCACAAGGAGTCCAATTGTGTAGCTATTGACGATTGTCTCTCCCTTCCTGATTCTGCTGTTGTCGTTGTAGGAGATGTTCATGGCCAACTCCATGACCTCCTTTTCCTCTTGCAGGATGCTGGATTCCCTTCTGACAATCGCTTCTTCGTCTTCAATGGTGATTATGTTGACCGAGGCGCTTGGGGTCTCGAGACCTTCTTGCTCTTGTTAGCTTGGAAGGTATCTCTCTACGCTGCTTCTCTTCAAGATTTCATTTTTCTGTATCCCTCTGTACTTGTCAAGCATTTAAATGCTTTTCACTTCAATTATTAAATTATTTATCTCCATTTATCGACTAATGGTCTATTCATCCATTTTCTGCGTTCCAATTATAAGTGTATGAATTCAATAACTGAATGATATTTAATGCAAGAAAAGTCGAGGATCATAATTGAAGCAATTATATAAATTAGTGATTCAATACACAATGCATTTTCGAAGTTTATGGGTTGAGTTTCAAAGAAAGCTAGAAACTTTTTCTGAATCTTACTATAATTTGAAATTGATCTGGGGTGATAAATATTCTTTTAAACATTTTGATTCAGAGGAAATGAAAGGAATTTTAAGACATTTTCTTGCAATTGCAAGAAGATCTATCTAGGAGGAGTTAACTTTTTTTTTTACTGACCTTCCTTTATAGTTATACATCACTGCAGTGGCACCCAAAATAATTTTGTAGTTATTTTATTAGATATTAGATATTACTGGACTAATTACTTCTACACCATTTTCTAAACAAACAATGCAGAACTCAAACAATCGTTAAGACACAGGATTCTATTTTTTGCACCAAAAACATCAAGTTCACGTTTATTCTATGGATCACTTTGCTAAGGTACTATGGTTCTATGGTAATACTAGCTTTGTTCAAGCAACCTTTTGATTTCTAATTTAATTTATTGAAGTGCTTAGGATTTACTAAATTCTTTGTTGACTTCTGTTCCTCATTAGTGTTTTTTTTTTTTTTTTTTGTCGGGCAATGTTATCTTTTTAGGATACTAATGTGTATTTTGTGTGTACATTGACCTTTGTTTTTTCGTGATAACCAAATAATATCTATGAGCATGTTTTGCCAGGTCTTTTTGCCACAAAGGGTGTGTCTCCTCCGTGGCAATCATGAATCTAAGTATTGCACATCTGTTTATGGCTTTGAGAAGGAAGTTTTGGCAAAGTATAATGACAAAGGTAAGCATGTATATAGGAAGTGTTTGGGATGCTTCGAAGGGCTTCCCTTGGCCTCCATTATAGCTGGCCGTGTATATACTGCTCACGGAGGACTTTTCCGCAGTGTCTCTGTCTCCCAGTCAAAGAGATCCAAAGGAAAGAAGAACCGAAGAATAATTTTTAATCCCGAGTCCACCCCCTTATCTCTTGGTTCTTTTGAGGAATTATCCAAGGCTCGAAGATCAGTTCTTGACCCTCCATGGGAAGGTTTGAACCTGATTCCTGGTGATGTTTTATGGTCTGATCCAACAATGAAACCAGGACTTTCTCCAAATAAAGAAAGAGGAATTGGTCTATTGTGGGGGCCAGACCGTACTGAAGAATTTTTGAAAAAGTTTCAGCTAAAGGTGGTGCCATATTTGGAATTTTCTTTTAAGCTGATATAGTTGTTTTATATTGCAAATTTCTATACAAATACTGAACAATAGTTTTTAAGTCTACAAATCTTTCAGACTGGCATGATCTGTTAAATCCAAATTTGAATTATTAGAATTTAAGTTCTTGCATACGTTCAAAATAATTTTGAGATATCTCTCTCTCGAACTCTCCTCCTGCATGTACCATTTAGTGCACCCGTCCAAGTTGACATTGTAATATGTATTGGTTATTTGAACTTTTGGCAAATTTTTGTACAATAATTGAGAATAAATAAATTCATTCCCATGTATAAAATTAAGTTGTGAAAAATGCAGTTTGGGTGTCAATATATACATATCAAAATTTCAGCTATTAACTTGTGAATAAGCTGGTATAAAACTGTTAGAATATTGATACCAGATTCATGTTTTGTTGTTGCTGTAGCTAATAATCAGATCCCATGAAGGTCCTGATGCAAGAGAAAAGAGGCCTGGTCTTTCAGGAATGAATGAAGGGTACACCATAGATCATGTTGTGGACTCCGGAAGGCTGATTACTGTGTTTAGTGCACCAGACTACCCACAATTTCAGGTTTCCTTAAATTATCCTTTCTGATACTGTACCCTTCTCTAACTCCATATAAAGTCCTTGATCTTTCTTTAAAAGTTTTGCTTCTTTCGGCTTAGTGCTAAATATGGTGTTCTGTTCATGTGTTGAAGATTTGATATTTGGATTAGTGTTGTTTACACGTGTATGCGTCTTAGACATGCATATCTTTAAAAGGTGTTAACGAATGAAACTAAAGGTTTTCATTTGATTTTTTGATACTTCATATTCCATCTTTGTAAACTACACTGTCCCAACAACTTTTTTTTTTATCTGCGACAGGCAACAGAGGAGAGATACAAAAATAAAGGGGCATACATAATTTTGAAACCCCCTCATTTTGATGATCCAGAGTTCCATAGTTTTGAAGCAGTTGGTCCAAGACCAGAGGTATGAACATCTTGGCCAACTAGCTGAATTAGTGATGAAAATTTTTTTTCCTTCTAATCCCTTTGAATTCGGGACCTAAAAGATCAAATAGAAAGATGAGAAGTCCTTTACCTAGGAAGTTTAGAAAAGGAGTTCACATGCATAAATGATATGCATATCTACTGGTTTAAGGCATTGATTTCCCCCCTTGCTTAAGTACATGTTATTTAATACTTATTTTTACAGGTGAATGCCTATTATGACTACGAAGATGTGATTGATTCTGATGAAGAATTGGACTTGGCATCAATGGTAACTGCTGCATAAAAGTAGGAAAATCAGCAAATTTCAATTTGTAGATGTATTCTCTCCATGTTTTTGTGTGTCAAATATGTTTTTCAAGTAGTTCATTTGCAAGCTGCCTTATGTGTGGAACGATATAGCATAAATCATAGCAAAATGTTTGTTTTTGTTGAATAATTTCTCAGTTTGTCTATCTCATTTCTGCGTGCTTATGGCGGGTATTACGCAGGGCCTAATCAGATGTAAAACATGGTTAGTTTCATAGGAGGCTGTTCTTTTTGTTACCTTTAGGCTAGTTGCTATTGCGTCACTCTTTCTTCATTTCTTACATTTTCCGGATTGTTCGCCTGATCAATATTGCTGTACTCTTCAAAGAATGTGGAGATTGAACCTGGCATATGAACCTCGATTTTGGGAGTCCCGAAATGGAGGTGGATGAGGAAGAGTTGCTTGACAAACAAATCTCATTTGCTACTTTGCATATGCTGCCAAAACAGCAAGGTGGATGCGTCAGCGTGATACCACACTTGGAATTCAAGAGAGGACAAATTCAATTTCTTCCACTTAAATTTTGGAGTGATTCCTTCCCATAACTTAAAAGAGGATATTAAATTAAACCTAAACTTGCACTTCCTGGTATTTTTCATCCCCACTAAACGACGTGCTTGTGATACTTTTAAGGAAATTTATAAAGCCTATGAACTTAAATCTGAAAAAATATTTCACATCTCCCATATTTTAGCTTAAATAATTTGGTGGTACAAATCTAAAATATACCGTGGTAAACTGTCATAAATTATGGGCTAGTATTGGGCTCATTGCAAATGGTTAATCACATGTTTGGAAGTTCTTAAAATGGAAATAATAAAAATACGGTAGAAGGAGACGAATTATTATGAGCAATCCATTCGGCTACAACAGCATATGAAAAATTAACTGGAACACACAAAAGATTGGATATAAGAAAAGCTTTCTAGCTAAGTATTAAGAAACTATAATAATCTATCATCTATTAGGAGTGGCAACATGACAGTTCAAAACTGAGATGTGTGCACACCCACTTGGTAGAAATACCGGGGCGGAATGGACATGGACATTTGTTAGACTCCCTATCTAGTCTGACTGCTCAAATGGGACACGAACAAATAGTTGCCCATGCAGCGTGACCACAGCTGAAGTTTGATGCGGGTCAATCCGCGAGGGTAAGCTAACCACCTGGCAAGAAAAGAAAAACGACTTTGTTATATATATCTTGATGACTTGATAAGCAAATGGCCAAACTCAGGTTCATGATGTCCACAAACTGGTACCTTTCTGAAAGGTGTGACACCCCAAGGATTATCAGGATGCTCAGGTTCACCACTGATAACCAATCGCCCTGCTGGATCTGATTGAACACGCACCTGAGTTTGAAAATTAATGTTTTAGCTGGAGCACAAGGATGCACAACCGAGATTATAGCAACTGCCATACTTGATGCATAGTTTAAGAAACAAGACATGCTTTAACCAATCTTCTGCTAGAGAACACAGTTCACTAAGCAGTAAGCACCTAATAATGGACTTGCAACCTCTAGTTCTACCTCATAATAAGCAACTCTAATCAGCTGCCAACTGTTTGACGATTTGCTTCTAAATGACATAAGGATACCTTCCAAAAGGAAGTAACTGAAAACATATTGGTAAAGTAGAGGAAATGTAAAGCTGATATGAGGTGTACTTGCCTCTTCACGGAGAAGCCCTGGTACTAAAGCATATACCTCAAAGCAATCTTTCTGTAGAAATATATTTTCAATCAAGTAAGAATTTGTACAGAACTTAACAGATTTTCCTATTGCCTTCAAATAGCGATGCAGGAACTTACCGTTCTCTGTACATTGACCTTCACCCAATCAGCAGGAGGTCCAAGGTCAACCACCTCTACATCCAATCTAATAAAAAGTACCAGCATTAACAATATTGAATCAACATCACTTTGTATGATACTCTTGACATAACTTCCAACTTAAATAAATCTTTAAAAACACTAGGTAACCAAAATCTTACTGTGGTTTAGATGTTTTTGTGCGTGCAGCTTTGACAGCGTGTTCCATGTAAGATGGTTTCTTGCGTTTAAGTAAGCCTGCATTGTTGAGTTCTTGTAAAGATCCAAATTGGGAACTGGTTTAAACTTTTACAAGGCAAAGTCATTCTATAATCAATAATAATGTAATAACCTTGTTACTTACTAAGGCTTTTAAGCTGTTTTTGCTTTTGTAAAGACACAGAATTCTTATCCTACAAAATACAGACATTATTTTCTATACAAATATGTCATAATTACAAGCTTACGCATGAGAAAACAAAAACTGCCACAAAGTATTAATTTTTACGGACCTTAATTATAGGATCACTAACTTCTCCATTACTGAGCAGACGTTGTGAGTGCCAACCCTGCATTGCACGTGCTGCAGCATCTCTCCGGGCCCTACCCGATCCAGGTGCCTAAAAAATTATCAGCAAAAATAAGGAGCGCTTGTAAAGGTGATGATTTAGGGAAATGGGGAAAAAAGGTTTGCAATCCTATTAATAAGAGATGTAACAAAAGCACCTTGTTAAAATTCATCAATTTAGGCTCCATCCTTTTGCAAAAAGTCAATTGTGCATGAAAAATATTTTCTAAGGAGATTATTTTATACAAATTGACTATGTTTTGTTGTTTGTTTATAATACTGAAAATTAAGCTCCAATGCTCCACTTCTTTCACAGGAAAACATTCTCATTTTTTGACATTTTAGACACCTAGGAAAATTGATCAACAGAAAATTTTTCCTAGTCAAAAGAAAAACAAAGCAAATTTCCAAAATTTGACAGAATTTTCCATTTCTTAATGTAATCTGTCTCATAGTTAAGAAATAGAAAAACAAGAATTATAGATTCAAGTATTTTCATAAACATATTTCTCTAAAATATACATATATACACAAGTATTTTCATAGATTCTGCGGAACAATTGGAGAATGCGTGCAAAATTGTTTCCTAGCTTCTAATATTTGGAGTACATTGAGAGATATTAGTTCTCTATCAACATAGAAGACTTGAAAATGTGTGGGCCAGTGGGCCTATTATAGTTGGATATGAAAAAAAAAATACTCACAAAAGATAAATTGTGATTGTCATCGGTAGACAACAGTGGCTGACTAATGGGTACATTTCTTTGTTGTTCCTTTATAGGTTCTTAAATTTTAATGAGTTTGTGGAAGTCCAGAAAATTATTGCGTTTATTGAAATTGGAAAGTCCAAATTCTTGAAAATAACTTGAAAACCCAAGTCTTCAGGAAGACTTTGTGCTGATCAAATCCAGCCCAGAATTTGATGCTATCGGGGGAGTTATATTGATCAATATGTGAGTTGACTAGTGAAACCACTTACAAATTGGGTGTGCACATAGCTTCCTCAACAGAAGGAAAGCTCTCCCATTTGATTGGGAGTTGGGGGAGCAAAAACATTGAGAGAGATCTCATTCTCAAAAATTGTGTTATAAGGGAATCTCCCTATTGAGTCGATTCATGTTATGAATCAATCAAGATGCAGGAATATAGAGTCTTTCATATTCATAACAAGCTAATTTTCACTTGTCTCTGCAGCATCTTCATGATAGGCCACAATATCATCACTTGATTACATAGTTCCAAAAAGAAAAAACAAGCTGGACTCACTTGAACCACTAACAGTCAAGTATTTTGATCCCATTTTAGAATAAAATTTCAATGAATGGTCTGAGGCAACCGATTATGCATAAGTATGACTTTAATTCAATTAATCCAATGAAGGTAACATTCTAGTAATGCCGATCACACTCTCGAAGAGGACTTAGTTTGGAGAGTTTGACATGAAAGATGCTCAACTACAAATGTAACATGGGTTATATAAAAATAAAATAAAAAACACTTAAGGGCAAAGCATGTAAGTGCAACCCTAGTACAAAAAAGAAAACCTTTAAAGGGCCTTTGACAAAACATCAAGGAAGTTACTCATGCCAAAAGTAAAAAAATAAAGGAAGCAACACAATTTTGATGGGTCAAACATCAAATTATTCAACCAAAGTTGGACAACAGACATAATATTACAAAAAAGATTCTAGAAAACCATCAAGCTACAAAAATATTCAGTTCCCAGTAAAATATTTTAGTTTTAAACACAGATCATATTGGAAGTCTAGCTAAGTTTGACAAAGAATCAATCAACTGAAAGAAGCCAAGGAAACTTTACATTATATCTCCATGAATCGCAATGAATCAGAATTACCTATCTCTCATAATAAACTATAACCATTCTAACAATGTAAAGCAGCATTAAACATGCTGCCAAATAGCAAAGAGCGAAACAACCACAAATTCTGATCACAAATTAAACACTATCGAGTCAGTGCAACATGTGAAATTCAAAATTTACCTGATTGTCAATGTTCATAGGCTCTGAGTTGGAAGCAACGGGTACGTTAAGCTCACCGCCACATGTTTTATGTCTTTCATAATCAAGAAGTGCCTGAAAAGATGAAAAATAAAACACATCAAGACAAAAATATCTTTGAGACCATTTAAACACAAATATCAGCATTGAAAACAAGCATGGACTGCTAGCACACACTTTTGGCTAAAGGAAAACAAGGGACATACGGAATTTCAGTTTTTGTAAAGAATGCTCAAAATTATAGCAGAAAAATGATTTAGCAGTTTCAATTTTCAATCCCTTCCGCATCATTTTAGGTGTCATTTTTCCTTCTCACTCCTACCACTATTTTATCATATTTTCATGCAAAAGAATTTGATTCTCTACATTGTACATAAAAAAGGTCATCATAATTGACAATATGATTGTATACCCCAAGTAGTAAGTATGCTACCTGTACTCTTTGGTAGATATGGTCATTCTTAATCATATCCATTGTGGTAATAGCAAACATCCATTTTAATATCCATATCTCTGCGGCACTCATCTTGTGAATATGTAGTGCTTTAGATGGTCAATATTCTCTCCCATGCAACATAGCTGCATGCTGTCCTAGCCACAGTTCTATAAAACTTATCTTTCACTTTGTCAAGTTTTGTTTCATCTTATATTTCTCATTGTGATTAAAAATATTCAACCTAAGTTGCACGGCAAGACACCAACTTTGTTTTTGATGAATAACTTGATACAATAGATGGGTTGAATGTATGTCTGGGAGGTGCAAACTCACGCCAAATGTTTACACAAATAAACCATAAAGGAACAACAAAATAAAAGCAAAAAGGAAAGTATGGACATTTTCCATCTAGAATCACCTTCTCATAAAACCCTCGAAATGTCCATGAAACAGTTGTACATGTCCTGCATAAAGGAAAAGAAGAGCACAAAATCTTAGACACATAAGAAGAAAATTTCAAGCATCATAAGATAAACATGTAGCAACATGGTATTTCCATCATTTTATAATTTGCAAATACTATATCTCAAGCAAAGGCAAGATTCATATAGTGCGCCTAGAAATGAAAATCAGTTGCAGGATTGCTCCCCCCACATAAGTCTTAGGCCAAATATATTTGAATCTGTTTGATATATATATGTGTGTGCACCTATGTACAACTGCTATTTTTCCCTTATTACTTTCAACGAGTTCCTCCTCTAATCTCTGTTTCATTGTCGTCTACACTGACAAAGAACATTATGAATTTTGCTTCGCACGTGAAAAGAAAATTGCAATTAAAATGAGATATTATTTTTAGCATTTTCATTTTTCTATTGCCTAACCAAACAAAAAGGAAAAACAATCAGTTTGACCTATTTCAACCAAATAGGTCTTCTATGAAACTCAATGACTAATTGAGAAAATATTTGAAATTTAGTGGAACTTACTAAATCAAATCACAAGGTTTACTTGATTATTATTTTTCAAATACTCCTTTTGCAATATAGCACCCACTGCTAACTCACAATTCTAAAAATGTACACATGGCAAGGCACTGTTGAGGATGAATTTCTGACTTTTGACCCATTGTTGATGTGGAAAGCAAGAGACTTGCACAAGAGCAAACTTAAATACATAATCTTCTAAAATATGCTTAAAATTCAGGGTAGGGATTTGGAATGCATAAAATTCTAGTTTAGCAGCATTTATCTACTTTCACATTAATTGTGGTAATATTTTCTTTAATTTCAGGGATTGAGGAAATTTTTGGCAAATTTCAGATTTCCAGTAATTAATTGTACATATCCAGATGAAGTTTTGAGGATGTGGTAGACATCTCAACAGCACATATATGCAAATATATAGTATTTTCTTGCCTGTCTACTTTACTTTTATTTTTTAGTAGTAGGACCAAATATCTATATAAGCAGATCAATCTTCAAGATTTTCTCTTTTTTTCTAATTATGGAGGAATCCATGTGAATTGAAAAAAATAAAAGCAGCCGGTACATCAATTATAAACATGTATTGGTTTATCAAACTTAGAAGTAACCAGAACACATACTGTTGCTTACTTTGGGGGTTTAAAAGATTCTCCCACTTGCCGCCATAACTTACATGACGTCACCTACTCCATCAAGAGAAACTTATTAGCACATTACATATGATCTCAGAAAATTAAAATTTCAGCTGAAACATCCCATGTAGAATATTGAAGGCCTTAAAAATGTACCATCAAAATAAAATTCACAAGTTAAGAAACTTAAAATTTCAGTTGAAACATCTCATGTAGAGTATTGCAGGCCTTAAAATTGTACCATCAAAATAAAATTCATCTAGTATTCTAAAGATTCATTTATGGAAAGAGCCTACATAGATACAGATATTAAATAGTGCAGACAACAACAACAACAACAACAACAACAACAAAGCCTTAGTCCCAAACAAGTTGGGGTCGGCTGTATGGATCCTCTAACAAATAAGCTCACATGCAATATCAACAATCACACGCCTTAGACTCCTTCCATTACTCGGATTTTACACCTCCATTCAAGTCTATTACTAACTAAATCCGCATCAATATTTAAGGCTCGTAAGTCTCTATCTATTACTTCTTTCCAAACTGTCCTAGGTCTACCTCGACCTTTCTTAAACAGTGCAGACACAACAAAGAAAAAATTCTGAAGAAAAGAAGGAAGAGATATTTGTAACTATTCCTATGACTCCTCTTCACATTTCTCCTTTCCACAGAAAGCTAATGAGCAAACTAAAATTACTGACTTCATTCACAGTGGTATGAATGTTATTTACA
>CAOGCB010321446.1:0-10318 GCA_948266635.1 Cnidoscolus chayamansa
ATCCTCCTTTATACATAAGAGTGTGCTTAGATAACAAACGCTTTTCCTCTAAGGAAAAGTATGTCAAGATGAGAACCCTTGCATGGGTAATGATTCTGAGGCCCAGAGGAGCTCGCAACCATTTGTTAAATGCAGTTGAAGAAGCAATAAAGCAAATAATTCAAAGAGCCCAAACCGCTTAGATTTACCCAGAACGTGGAATTGAAAGTAATTCCTCCCTTTGAATAGATTTGTATATATATATATATATATATATATATATATATATATATATTACAATGCAATTTTCTAAATGTTAAGCTAATTTTGATAAGGTGTTATGAAATACCATATCAGAAAGCAGTCTTAATACATTAAATGCATGAATCATTTCCATTTGTATGGCCACATTCATTCGATGTCTTTGCAATATAAGCGACTTTCTTCACTTCCCATCTTTTTTTTTTTTTTCCCTAAAAGAAAGCTGCCCAATATCTTTTTCCTCAATCCCAGCTGAAAAGTATTTCACTTCATTGATTCTAGTACGAGTTTAAAAATATATAAAAAAGCTCCAAGAACAGCCCATGTTGAAGCACCTTTATTAGATTCACAGAATATAAATAAAAAACCGAAACAACTTTTCGAAGAAAGGGGTGGTTTCTGGCCGCTAGAAACTCAGAGAGCTAAAGCTGCAAGCAGTGCACACTGGAGGCTTCTGGTTGGAAGGTGATTGCCCTTTGCTTCTTAGAAATATAAGAAAAACTAAAGAAAAGTTAGCTAGCTAGCTACTCTCGTGACTGAAACATGTTAAAATATATCTCTGGGAACTCAGAAGAAACAACAACAAAAGACCAAGACACCAAGTGCTGGAAATCTGAATTGTGGGACATTGTAATATTTAGTATACCAACTTGTCCTCCACAACATCTCATATATTATTTCTCAACTTTTGTTGTTGTTGTAGAATCTCAGAAATATTTGTTGTACTTAACATCTAATAATAATTAATGAACTATACAAATGAAAATATTTCTCTCTTTTACATCAAAATACGTTAAATAAAAAAGATTTTAATTCGATATCTCCTGAGTAAACATATCGATACTCATAAATTTGAAATCTTTGAATAGAGAATATGGAATTTAGATATTATATGCATATGTGAATTGATGTAAATCAGAAATAAAAAATACAAGTGAAATGTCTTTTTATCCGGTTTAGAATGAAATAAAAGAAAGGAAAAAAAGTATCTTCTCCCGGTTAATGGCAGAGTTTAAATAAATTCATGTTGCAAGCCGATTGGACGATGTGGTCCTTCTTTTTAGATGTCAATTGATAATATATGCATACGGGTGGAACGATTCATTCGGATAATTCAGACCAGTTAAGTCAGTAGTTTAAGCATAAGCGGAATGATGATTTATAAATGTGGTGTATCATAAATATTTTATATTATATATTTATAATAGTCTTTTAGGTTTTTTTTTTAAATATTATAAAAAATTATGATGAAATTTAAAAAGAAAATAATTGATATTTAAATTATTAATATTTAAATTATCGATTATGTTTTAAAAAAAATTATATAGTACTATCATTTTCTTTTACACAATCTTACTATATTTTAAGAAGTTAGTGTGTACGTAGGGAGGTGTAATAAATAATGTTTGTTTAGGACAAAGAATATTCTGTAATTTTGCACTTAAAAATGTACATATTAACTGTTTTTGCATGTGGAATGCTAACTATTGACAGACTATCCTATGACCCTAACCTAATAAATTTTACTGACTGAAAAATATATATCACACATTTTACATAAAAATAAGTTTGCATCTTTGCATATATATATATATTGCATGCAGAATATCCACGCATATGCCTTTTTACATACATTTTTAACATAATACGAGAAATTAAAGAATAAATAAATGGAGAAATTAATTTATCATGAATAATTTCATAATAAATAGATAGTGAAGGAAGATTCAGATGTTTGTTGTAAAAATAGAGTTAAATGTTTAACTGAAAAACGATTAATATAAATAAAATAAAATATTATAGGTTTTTTTTTTGTAAATTAATTTCTTGTAAATGGTATATATAATAATAATACATGACACATGATGGCTTATGATATCTCCTCTATAAATAGCTTAGGGCTGGAAGTAATGTTTACACCAAGCTGATTGCTTAGTTTAGTTTGATTTCGAAGTTCTTAATTTTCTCTCTATTCCCTCTCGTTGATCTTGCTGGCTATATGGCCCGATCAAACTTACTCGTTGCCTGTGTTTTCTTTATGCTGATTTTCTTCCAAGAATTTCAGTCCATAGATGGAACAAGGCACTTGAAGCTTGTCAGAGAATACAAATTCTCAAAGCTTCAAACCTCATATAACGTGCATGGTGATAATGACTCCGATGTAGAGCTGCCTAATACTACTCTTTTCTGGTCTCCACCTGCATCTCCGGTCCCAGCTATGTCATCCCCACCACCAGATCATGTGGATGAGTTCAGGCCCACAGCCCCAGGCCACAGCCCTGGAGTTGGACATTCCATTAAAAACTAGGGCAACTTTCTTGTCATATGAATTAGTACGTGTTAGTTAAAAGAAACCTATATAGCTAGCTAGAAATGAGTTAGTGCAGTGGGTTTCATTGTTGTTTTCCAATTATATATTAATGCTTCTTTAGGATTGAGCATGCATGGTAGCTAGATCTTAGGTTTTAATTAATGAATTTGATGCTTTCAGTCTTCCCATTGAAAGAATGAATAAAATGTGTACTTTGTTGTGTTGAGTTTGAGTTCATCCTTGTGTATTGTAAATATGCTTTCAATTAAACAATGGAGTTTCAGTTTATTTTACTATGCAGCAGCTTTCAGATTGTGATGTCTTCAAATGCTGTTTATTTGGTTATGCTATCTTTTTTTTCCTTGCAACAATTTCAGTTTATTCCGATTTTCCCTTTGCAAGTTTCAGCCGTCATCTTGGAAAATCTCCCATTGCAGCATATTAATTTTAATTTGGAGGGTTCCCGAGAAACACCCACATACACCATATTTGTCCTCTCCCTTGGCTATTTCCATCTTGGTCTTACTTTATTTTTAATATAACAAGTGAATAAAACATTGAATTCGAGCCTACTTTGTTGTAGTGACCACCTAAAACTGCGATATGCATACTTCTCTCTTCATTGATTAATTAGGGTTTTTGTTTTAGCTTGAAAATTGTACTGTATTTTTAATATAAGATATGAGTTTGAATCTACTTTGTTATATCCACCATTCTTTCTAGCTAAACTGCAATATATGCATATTTCTCTCTTTATTGATTATTAATTCGGTCTATTGTTTTAGCTAGGATTAACAACAACAACAACAAAGCTTTAATCCCAAATAAGTTGGGGTCGGCTTTTAACTAGGATTAAATGAAAAAAAAAGAAAAACTTAGCATATAAAGCTTCTCCAAAACTAACCAACTTAGAGCAATATATGCTGAGTGAAAAAACAAGACAAAGATACAAAATATCAAATAGAATACAAGAAGCAAAGCTGCTAGCGGTTGAATCAAACCCAAAAGCACAAAAAGAAATCAAAAGAAAAGATGCAATAAACCCAATAAAGGCCTGAACAAAACAAGCAGAAGAGGCGAGTCATACAAAATCTTGAGATCAAGCAAGTCCTTTAGCAAGCTAATATGCAATGCAATTAGCTTCTCAATGGATACTGTAAAAAGTGATATATAGAAGGAAGAGAATGTAAAGAGGTTATGATGCCATTCACACTCCATGAAGCTCTCTCAGGACTGTGCATGGTAATAATAGGGTTTATTCACTTAGCAAAGGACTCAATAGTAGAGTTCATTAATCTAAAAAGGGTATAGTAAATATGGAGAGTTGGGATACTTTAGGAACGTGGGGAGATGATTTAATTTGTCGTGGCACGTAAATTATAGTTTAATAAGCACTAAGAAAGAACAAAGACCTGCGCACTACAGCCTAGCAAATGCTCTTTGTTGCCTAGCTAATTAAATTAAACTTGAATTGCAAAATTAATAAGATTCATTCAGTGGGTGGAGGCTCAGTGGGGACTTCCCCAAGTTCAGGAGCCAACCACACCATTCCTTTCCAAGATTCTTTAACTTCTTTCATTATACAATTCCAATCTATAAGGAGGGTGGAGGGCTGGCCTGCATTAGTTTGGACTTCATCATTAATTATTGTTTTATTTGACTTCTTCCATCAATACAACATAATATCATTACATACTGAATTTTGTTTAAAATTTTTATGTATTTGAGACAAACATGAATGGTAGGTCTACGTGAACCCAAATGGGGTTGGTGGCAACCTATTTAATTTATATATAATTATGGTGGATTTGACTTGAGTTTTTCCATTTTGGACCTTTTTTTTTTTAATTCAACAACTGTGGCTAGTGGTTGTACTAGAATCCACATTCCATTATTTACCATGTGTGTGCATTGTTTTTAACCTAAAAAACAACTATTTATTCTAAAAGCAATACATATTCAAATTTGATTTGAAATCTTAAATAAAAATTTATATATGGCTGATTCACTAATAGAACATATCTCTTAATCAAATGACCAACTAAGCAAGCAATAAATAATCATCTTAGACACTGAAAAATAAGATTTATATTTACTCTTATCATATCATATCATTTTTTGAATATGTAAATATTACATCACTACATAATATTATTTTTTAGTCACATCAATCAAAATACATGATCACCTCACTTAAAATGTTAAATCTTTTATAGAAAAAATAATATAATTCTTAGTCGAATGATCAACTAAGCAGGCGATCAGTAGTTTTTCTAGACACTAAAAAATAAAACTGCAACTTACCATATTATTATTTAAATATGTAAATATCACATCAACTATGAAACACTATTTTTTATCACATCAACCGAAATATATGAACATCTCTCTTAAAATATAATCTATAGTAAAAAGATAATGATTACATACAATGAACTAGATCATAACTATACTTCCATATAATTAATCCTCAAATCAAGGAGCAGAGATAGAACTTGAAAAAAACCCTAAAACTAATTGAAGGAAATTCCTCTCTTCTCTTTAATCCCTTTTTCTATTTACACTATAAGAAAGTTTTAAATCATAAATTTTTCAAAGATAACTCCAAAAAAATAAGCTACGACTCTTGATGTGTATGAATTATTTTTAAGTAAAAAAAATTAGAATAATGGGAAAATGCATGCATATTTGACATTTGTAGGAAATGTTGGGTGAGAAAGCATTAGGGTTCATAAACATTCAAAATGAAATTTGTGTTGATATTAATAGGAACCCTTAATTAATTCAACTTGTGAAGATTTCATTGAATTCGTGCCTCTTGTAATGTCCTAATCAAGATCAAATTTTGAATTAAACGTGGTGGAGTTATGATGATAATACTCCCTATATCCCATAAAAAAATATACAAATATATATAAAATTAATTTTGTATGATTTAAAAAATATAATTAGTATATTTAAAATATATAACTAATATAATTAAATCAATCAATTTTATATTATTTTTTAATAAATTTTCCATTTATATTCTCCATTACTAATTTATTTTTGAAATTAATAAATTTTTTAATATATTATAGATAAGATATTATAGAAATTAAATAATACATAAAATTATAAAGGAGGTGATATATAATTTGAGATGGATGAAAAAGAAAATTACTTTTATTTTATTTTTTGAACTAAATTAACATATGTGATTTCTTGAGCATATGTGATCATACTTAAATTAGAAATTGTAATAGTATATGTGATTTCTTGAGCATATTCCAGAGATTCTAAGTGTATAATTCTTGAGCATATTCCAGAGATTCTAAGTGTATAGTTTAAATTTTTTTAGAAGAAAAAGCACAGTTAAGCAATGATGATGAAGAATTATGAGAGGAGCATGCTCAATTGATAAAAAGGATTTTTGGGTTTTTTTTTCCACTAAGAAATTGTGGGAATATCATTACTATTAAATGGACAATGCACCCACATAATCACATTTCCTGTAATGGAGAGATATAGCTTCAGGATTTTGCATTTTATGATTTGTAACAGAACATGACATGAAGTCACCTATTCCTATGATGTAATAGAGTCAAAGCTGTCCAATAATATATAAAATTAGAAGATGAAAAAAAAGGTCAAAAGATCCATACAAAGGCAAAAGTCATAATAATACTTATGATGTATAGTGATTATTTTTTTCAGTCATCTTTTATGAACCATCCGTTACTGACCAAATTGCCTCTTGCCATCATTTTCTTCTTCAAGTGTCGGCTTATAGTGGATTTACTGTTCTTTCCTTCTGAATATTTCTTTAGAATCGATCGATATACAATTGGAGCCACCACATTGCTTATATTTTTATATTATAGTTATTTTAAGTCCTTTTTTTTATTCATATATTCTTAGTTTAATTATATATTATTTAAATTCATACAAAGTGATTTGGTTTGTAAAGAGAAAATCCCATTGATTTGATGGTCTAAATTAGCAAATTCCACAAGAGTGAGATATACAAGGAGGAGAAGAGAGTGAGCATATCAAACATTAGTTAATTTCATTTTGGTAACTATTGAATTAAATTATATTCTTAATTATTGAATTATATAACGTTAAAAAATAAAATATTTTAATATCATCGATACACTTATTTTAATATTCATTAATTAGCGGACGAAATCGAGTTATAAATTGTCGCAACAAAGCATGAATATTTTAGAAGTATACAATCTATAAGTGGAGAGTACAAAAGAATCCCTATGTGTAGTATTTTTTGGTGGTGGGGAATGCCAACTATGGAGAGCTCTCTAGCTAGCTACACTAATTATATAATATAGTATTAGTAGCAGATCTTGAGCCCTGTTCGTCAAAAGATTTCATTTGCCTCCCTCGCCGTATCCCAACAGCACAATGGAAGGTCATATGCCTCACATTTAATTTCCATACCTCTCTGTGGTTTAACAATACATCGGTTTATTAAGTGATCTTTATGCCTTTGCTTTAGCCTTTTCCATGGAAAAAAAAAAAAGAAAACTATTTCACAATAATCTTTTCACAAGTCAATTTAAACCCTTTGCACTTTCTTTAATTACTTAGTTACAACCCAATAGTGTGGTCAAGCTCCACCCCTCATAGTGCAGGAGGGCAAGAATTCAAATCCTGACAGCTTTCTATATATATATATATATATAATCATGTTACGTGGTATAATAAGTTCAACCCTCTATCGTTTTCCAAGCATATTCAATCGTAAAACCTATGAGTAGACAGACTAATTAGGGACTTTGATACTTAGCATAATACTATTATGAAAAGTGAATATAAAGCTAATAACTGTAGGACATGCTAAATTTGGAGGAAGATATCCAAGAAAGTCAATATTGGGAGGACCCCTTTAACATACAAACCGTCCATATTGATGTTGATCTTCTCGTTCCACGAATTTTTTTATATTGAAATTAATACTTAGCACTATTTTTATGCCTATAAATACCACCTGAACCCAGTAATTGTTGCCATCCATCGTCTTGGTTCTGAGTTTTAATTATTAGCTCTCTGTCTCCCATTATCAACCTTCCAATTTCTTTAACTTCTCCTTGTGTAGCTATGGCTGAAGCTCTAGTCTTCTCTAAAAGTGCTATCTTTGTTCTTGCAGTCCTTACCTTCCTTGAAATTCTTTTTGCACATGGAAGGCCAATCAAGTTGATGAACAAGCAGGGCAATGATAATACTATCAGCTTACACCAAAGTCACATTCCTGATACTGCATTCAGTGATTCTGCAGCATCAAAGGATGATTACCGGCCAACATCTCCAGGTTTTAGCCCCGGTGTTGGCCATCCTAAGGAAGTTGCAGAATTTGAAGATGATCACAAATCCAAAAAACCTGTTGATCACAGACCTGATGACGTTGGCAATCCTGCCTCAGGCAAGACTAAGAGCTCTGAAACTACACCTTCTAGTCACATTCCACAATCTGCAGCAGGAAGCTTCAATCCTTCTGCTTTAAATGATTTCCGGCCTACAGATCCAGGTAATAGCCCTGGCGTAGGGCATCCTTCTTCACTAAAAGATAGTGATGAAGAGATTGAAACTTCTGCTAATGGGTACGTGGACGATCACAGACCCACACAACCAGGTCATAGCCCAGGAGTTGGCCATGCTTATGAAAAAAATGAAAAACCAAATCCGTAGACTTGCATGTGCATAGTTATAGTTCATTATTGCTAACTGGGATTCACTCGGTTGCTACACTTGAACGTATAGTAGAAATATTTCATCATTTGGTACGTAAAAATTTCTGTAAATTCCCCAGTTTACAAATAAAATAGGAAGGAATCTAATCATTTTTAAATTAAACATTTATATCGATTGATATCAGATATAATTATTTAGTTTATTTATGGTTAGGCTCATTCTTACATATATATATATGTAAGATGGAATTTATAGTACCCTCCAAGAAAAGTATGTAGATGATTCCATCAGGATGGAAAATAGTCTCTGAATAAGAGGCTGGTTTGCTGTATTCATATATGTTGTTGATTTTCTGAATCTCAAAATAAAAAGATTGCTTTTTTATATTTCATTCACTTTAGATATTATCTATTTCCATGCATTTTTTTTGTTATTTAAGTTTCCATCTTGGAATTTACGTACCATCTTAAAGGCCACTTAAAAATCATCTTAGATTGGTGATAAATGTGAGATCTCAATTTGGAATTTCAATTAGAGAAAATTGTACTAAAAAAACAATTAATTTAGTGTTAAATTGATGGTTCTATATATATATATATATATATATATATATATATATTATATGCATGCATATTCTGTAAGATCAAGGCATATTCCAAGAACAATTTGACATGACAACAACATTAATCTATGAATCACTAGGTATTGGTAATATATATATATATAAACCCTAAAGGCTGCCTCATAGGCTCGCACAACAAGATGTTTTGATAATATTATTATTTATAAATGTTAAGTCCTGCTATATAAAAGAGATTTAATTAATTATCAGGACACAAGAATCTGCATATGGTTGCATGTGAAATACAATCAAGAAAGAGTGCATTACAGATTACAAGGAATTCCTCTAAAGAACAAAATTAAAATAATAATAATACCAACTTGCAGTGCCGCAAATCTCCTAAAGCTGTGGATTCCTATACACTGGGGGCTGGAGCCGTCTTACTACCTATTTTTATATATACCCTTCAAAGAGATTAACTTATTATTATCTCTCTGCTTAGAAGAATTTACAAAGATATTGCAGATAATTTGAAGAGTTAAAAGTATTCCATGTGCATAACAACCTTTCTCACTAGTTTCCAGAGAAGAATTATTATTTAATTTTTATATTTTATAAAATTTATTTACGAGTCTCTCTCAAATTCTTTAATCACTATCTATTAGTTAGGTATGCAAGAACGGCATTGATGATTTGGTTGCTTGGTTGATTGATATTTGTTGTCTCTTTTTACTCTTCTCTTTCTTTGACAAGGTGATAATCCTACGAGTGTCACCTCTGTCTTTCTCTCTTAACACAGCTAAGCAGCTGTCCCTGCTTTTATCTTTGGACTTTTCCTATGTATGAAGACGCAAAGAGTAGTAAATTTAGAATATGGAATCTTCCTAGAGGTTTGGAATTTTTTTATTTCATTAAACAGTTTCTGGTTTATTTATTCTTGAGAGAGTTTAAGGTGATCACATGCTGCTGCTACCTTTCAGCTCTTTAAATACCAATGAAAGCAAGTGTTAGTGACCATCTTCGGCCTTTCTCTCTTAAGCTTGAGCTCATTAAACCTATAAGGAATTAACCTCAAGCTTTTTTGAGCATCACAGTATGGCCAATATAACTTGCACTTGCTTCTTTTTCATACTCATGTTGTTCTCTTATGGTCTTATTTGTATTGAAGGGAGGAAGTTGAAGTGTGTAGAATGCTTGAGTGCTAGTCCTGTCGACGGCGGGAAGAGCCTCACAAGAAACCCTAGCAAGAGAAACACTAGTTCAAGTCTAAGTCACGATGATATTCAAGAAGCCTTTGAAACCAATGAAGGGTCCATTGATGCCTTTCGACCCACAAATCCTGGACATAGTCCAGGAGTTGGCCATTAGCCATTTTCATCCATAACTAATTATGGACTAGTTAATATCATTTGCAATGTTTTAAGTGTTTCTCATGTATTTCTTGCTACTAGGATGTTGTTATTGTGAAATTATGAATGTTATATATAATTAATGTTGTATTATATTTCTACTCTCTC
>CAOGCB010321582.1:0-11188 GCA_948266635.1 Cnidoscolus chayamansa
GAATTTTCAGTAACAAAACCAGTATCAGCACTCGATTCTAACAGCACCGCTCTCTGATGAAATGAACTTTGGTTTCTTAACTACCTGCTCCAAGCATTGAATGACATCTCCAATCCGGAAATCATCACAATCACAGAGCACCAGTCCACATTCATTTCCTTTCCCTACTTTCTCCACATCCTGCTTCTCCCTCTTGAGGGATGTGCAAGATCCTTCAAACACTACTTCACCACTCCTTAGAAGCCTCATCATTGCTGATTTGCTAACATGGCCATCTGTCACCTTGCACCCAGCAATCTTCACATCAGCTCCTACAGACTTGCTCCTCCCCTTTAGCTCAAAGATATTCAGCACTTCCGCCTCCCCAGCTACCTGGGTCTCGGAAGTTCCAGGGGCCTTATCCACTATTAGATTGCCCACTTCCTCCAATAGATGATAGATGACACGATGTTGCATTATCTACATCCAAAGAAACAGTCAATACAAATAGCAATTCAACAGCCCTTACTCATAAATATTCCCTGGATAGTGAAAAACACAAGTAAATCTGTGCCATAATGACTTAAAGTTAACAGAACGAAAGAACCTTTATCTTGGCTTGAGTTGCAGCCAAACGGACTGAACTAGGTGGAGTCTTTACATTGAATCCAACTATACATGCACCACAGGCTTGTGCCAAGTCCACATCAGACTGAGAAATAGGCCCAACACCAACATGGACCACATTCACAAAAACCTGACAACATAATTTTAAAACATGACAAGAAAATGGAAGCATAATTGGGAAGCATACTAAGGGAATAAATAATTGAAGAAGTAGCAACAATGAGATAATCGATAAGCAATGACCAACAAGAGATGACAAAATAATATTCAGGAACGATGATCTATTAAACAGAAATGAATAACCAAAATGTTTGACCATTAATTGCATTAAAGCTTTAGCACGTATGAGAGAAACAATGCTAATGAATATTAATTCAAATATGTGATTGCATCATTTGCATACCTGGGTACTATTTAAACTCTTTAGTGCATCAGTGACAGCTTGGACAGTTCCCTGCACATCTGCTTTTACAATTATAGGCATTTCCATCCTCTCAAGCACAGGCATGTCATCTGATGTTTCTATGGTTTCTGTTCTTTCATCAATCAGCTTCAGAAGTCTATCTTTCTCAAATTTCCTTTTCCTCCCTGCACTAAGCATCCTAGCTCGCTCCTCACAAGCCACAACAACAATATCATCCCCAGCCATAGGAAGCCCCTTAAGCCCCTCAATCTCAATGGGCATTGCAGGTTTAGCCCTATCAGTCAACTTCCCCACCATATCCCTAATAGCTCTTATTCTGCCCCATTCCGAACCCACAACCACATGCTGTCCACAAACCAAAGTCCCAGCCTTCACTATTGCAGTAGCCAATGGACCCCGTCCTTTGTCAAGCCTAGCCTCTACTACATAAGCTTGAGCAGGGCCATCAATGCGTGCTTTAAGATCCATAATCTCTGCCTGAAGAAGTAAAGCCTCCTCCAAGTCATCCAATCCTGTACTTTTAACAGCTGAAACTTCCACAACTTGGACATCTCCACCCATCTCCTCCAGCTGCAATCCCTCTGAGGCAAGCTGGATTTTAACTCTCTCAGGATTGGCTGCAGGTTTGTCACATTTGTTAATTGCAACTACAATTGGTACATTAGCTGCTTTAGCATGAGACATGGCTTCAAGAGTTTGAGGCATCACCCCATCGTCTGCAGCTACAACAAGGACAACTATATCTGTTACTGCTGCTCCTCTTGCTCGCATTGCACTAAATGCTGCATGACCCGGAGTATCAAGGAATGTGATCGATGACCCTGATGGCATGCCCACAACAAAAGCACCTAAATGCTGAGTTATTCCTCCAGCTTCCTTGGCTGCTACTGATGTTTGACGCAAAGCATCTAAAAGTGAAGTTTTACCGTGGTCAACATGTCCCATGACAGTCACCACAGGAGGACGTGGATGAATAACTGCACCTTCATTGGAGTGTTGCCTCCTGACATTGACCCCAACTTCCTGCACAATCAAAATAAATGAATCCCTTTAAAGTATTCAAAGCAGCTGAACGACCATGGTGATCTTTTGGGAAGGAACAAAAGAAATAGAGGAAGTAAGTGACCTAAAAGCTATAGAATCCTAGAGAGACCACTTTTATGGTTAGCAAATGAAAGCCAACCCAAATTTGCTGTTTATAATCCTTACACTACAACACAGTTGTGCCTCATAATGTATTTGATGTAAGTGTCAAACAGTGTACTTGTCAAACAATAATGCCATAAAATCAAACGCCACAGAAAAAAGATTAATTCCTTTGGCAGCATATTGTGACTCATAGATTTCCTTTCAGGTAAAAAATTGAGAACAGGATATAAAAATGAAAATTTCCATTTTTCTGACATCTTTAACTTTGTATGCAAAAACATTATATGCCTTACAACTAAGAAAGGAAAATACCATTCCAACCAGCTCCGCAACATCAATGCTAAGGGGATCGAATTCTGAGCCAGGCTTTTCCCCAACATTAAGAAGAATATCCTGCAGAGTGGCAATGGACTCACCACTGCGCTTCGCAAGCTCAACAATGGTCATGCCTTCAAATATGTCCACAGTTTTATCTTGCAAAGACTTGGTATTTCTTTTTAGTTTAGGAGCCACATACGGAGCTTCAATAGGTGGCTTTCTATCTTTTTTCTTAAACTTTCCTTTAGGTTGGATCTTTAAACCAACTGGTTCATCATTATTTCTTCTTCTAGCCAACAGTTCTGGAGTGGCATGAAAACACCTAAGCAATATATATATATATATATATAAAACATTTAGGTTACCAAAGCAATATATTTTATTGAAATCACCATCAAATGCTATTGGAATAGCCTCAACCATCAAACAGTTACCATGGTTGTCATTTACTTTGACAAGTCAAGTTGCCACAAAAATTACACTTCTTATGAATATTTTGAATGCTGAACAGCACTCTAGCATGAACCTTACAATGTCAAATGATAGCAAAGTAAACTTGCACTTGAAACATATGCATGGGCATAGAATAAAAAAAGAAGTGGGAAAAATTGGGAAGAAATAAAAAGTGGTAAGGAAAATAGAATGAAAGAGGAAGACATAGGATAGTTTATCACAATATCTGGTTCATTCAACTGTAGTACTTTTATTTTGACAAGTTTGATTCAAAAGTAAAATTAAGCGTAAAACCCAGGCCAGGCCCTTGCTACCAACATGCTTTACTATCTATGCTAGACAGGTTTATCCTGATTTCATCCTATTAACTACAGGAAATCGTCAAGCAAACATAATAACATATCAAACATAACAAAAAATTATTATTTTCAAAAGAGGGTGATGTCATATCAACCAGGCCAAAGTAAAAAAAAAAAAAATAGTAACAAAAGAAAAAAAGAGATAGAGATATTGCATGTAGTTTAGGTAGTGCTACGGTGTAATTTAAAAAAGAAAACAAAAATAAAGTGAGATAGAGACAGTAACTAAACCTAGCATTTGTAGGACCAAGCAGAAAACAAATTGAAGTCATAAGAAATATATAAATATACCGTATAAAGGATTCTTTTGTAGAGAAAATGTGATGGCCCCTGAAAAATGAGCTGAAAGAAAACTCTGCATTGCAAAATTTGAGAAGCAAGTGAAGAAGAAAGCCACACAGTATGGTTCATCAATTAGTTTTTTTGGGGGGAGTTAGGGGGGTTGGGGGAGGGGGAACAATGATGTAAGTAAAAGCATGACAAACATCTATGCATTTTCAGTTTACCAGGTACCCCTCTGACTGAAGAAGAAACCAATTTTGCTGCAACCTCAAGATTACTCTTAGATGGTAACCCAGCTGCTCGTCCTATCAATGGTGAAGTCCAAGCTCTAACCAGATCACCGTGAACGCACTGTAAAATTGTCAGATGAGTAGTCTTCAGATTTATAATGTGAAAGAGAGATGAATTAAACATGTCATCTGAATGAGAAAAAGTAACCAAGGTGGTTTTATTTGATATGTATCATCCCCATTAAACCAGTTAAATTTAAAAAAAAAAAAATCTAATTTCACAATGTTTAAGGTTCATATTCTTCTTGGCCGAAATCCTAAAAGTACAACACAAGCAGTAAAAAAATGAAAACGTCTTACCCTTTTATTTGCTGCTTTCCAAGCCATTCATATGCCTCTTTAACTATACAAAACCCAATGCAGAGAAAGAAGCAACTCAGCGACCAAAGCAAAAGGAGCTATAGGAAAAAAAATGAAAGTAATACACTCAAATCTCAATTTATTTTCATTCACCAGTATGATTATCCGTCATTCAATATAATAACGTGATAAATCAACACTTTAAGAGTCCCTTCCAGTTTCTATAAATCTGGCTATCCCTATTCGCTGACTAGTCTTCTGAGAGAACTTAAACAAAATCAAGCTTTCCTCATCCCACCAACCCTCAAGAACCTTATTTGACATCGAATCAAAGTTCAAAATTCTCACAACTTACCTTCTTATTGAAATAGATAATAGATATACACTTTTCACAGTTTTAAGGAGCAAACGAGATTATTGAATAACGAAATTGAAACCCAATAAGCGAAGGGAAGTATATTAAACACGTACCAATCAGAATAAACCCATCAACTGATAGCAATTCGCAGAGGAATGCAGCACCCTCGAATAGCTCTTGACAGGGGAAGCTGTATCAAAGATATATAAATTACAAAGAAAAAAGATATGTATAATATATGGAACCGGGGTAAGTTGGCTCTTGTCGGTTGGCTCTTGCCGATGAAACTGTAAGAAGTAATGGAACCCCTGCTCCAATCTCGGCTAAAATAGGCTCTGGTTTTCCATGTTGTCGTAATTATATTTAGGGTAAGACTATCGAGTAAAAATTAAAATAAAATCAATCACGTGTTTTAATAAAATTATGTTTAATTATATTTTATTTTATAAAATTAAACTATTTCTTTTTTAAAATTAAAGTAGTCATATTTCTTTTATAAAATAAATTAAAATATATTAATTAATGTATGAGAGATTAAATAATTAAATTAAAATGCAGAGTAAAATAAGAATTTTAAAAATTTGATTACAGTCATTAATTACTAAAATTGATTATAAATTTAAATTAATTTTAATATATTTTAACAAAGAGAGAAAATTCGAAAAGAAAGGGGAAATGGACAGGCGATTATCGGATCAAACGATAATATAAAAGTGAAAATTCTGTAGCTAACAGTAGAAGAGGAGAGCAGGATGCAATGGTACATGGTTGCTGCGCTTCTCACCATTCTCACTAGCTCTCAGGTCAGTCACTTTCATCCATTTAGCAACTAGATCGCTCTAATTTCTTCCTTCTCTTTGCCATCAAGCTTTGTAAATCTCGAATCCACGAACAATTTCGTTATTGATTGCTTGATTTGAGAGCAAATCGCCATTCGTCAATTCATTCTTGTTGATTTTTTAAAATAAAAAATGTAGCTATCATTCTCAAGTAATTGAAACTTACTTCGGCTGAAAATGATCCAAAACGCATGTCGGCAAGTGCGGTTAATGACTGGGCAAATCACTAATCCAGCCGTCCTTATGTTAATTAATCTGAATATTAGCTATTGACATTGTATTATTTGATGAAAATTCTCTCGTTCGAGTTTAATTCGACTGCTATTGGAAATTATGGCCATGGAGTTGTATTAGAGGAGCAGTTTTTGTTTTATACATCTGCTCAATCTTAATGTATTTGCTTGTTATTTGTATTAACTGATAGGGAATTTTGACAACTCTATCTCAAAGTAATGGAAGGTATTTGTACGACTATGCAACTGTACCATTTCTTGCTGAAATTTTTAAGGTATTTTTTTTTCACTTAATTTGTCCTTAATTCTTTACTACAACTTTGAAGATAAAAGAAGCTAATCAGCCTTCTATCTTGTTATGCATTTGGTTTTCTTTGCACCAAAGCTAGTAGTTTCTGGTTTACTTCTTTGGAGGGAGCACCGGATATCACCATCTGTGCTGATGACTACAGAATGGAAAACTGTGCGCTTATATCCTATTCCATCAGTCATATATCTGATTCATAACAATGTTCAGTTTGCTACACTGACTTATGTGGATACATCAACATATCAGATAATGGGTAATTTAAAGATCGTTACAACTGGCATCCTATTCAGGTGCCTACTTTTTGAACTTTTCAGGTCATTAATATACATAGATATTATGTTTCAGGTCAAACAATATTTTCTAAATTGGATATCTTATGGAATTAAGCTTACCATAATTGAAACTTATTGGTTGACTATTTGTTTCTATGCTTAAGGTTATTTCTGCGAAGGAAGTTGTCTAATCTGCAGTGGATGGCAATTGTTCTATTAGCTGTTGGAACAACTACAAGCCAGGTAACAAGGGGACTGTGTGACTGTCTGCCCAATTGTTGATACTAGTATTTTCCTGTTCAAGTGCTCTCATTTCAATTATTGAAGTTTTATTATGTATTGATGTTTCTGTGAGTTTAATGTTTTCTATCATTGAACTCACGCTAACCTATCATTTTATCACAATATGTGGTACATTTGTTTCGCATCATACCTGCAGATGCAAATTAGTGGAATCTGAAAAATTTAAGAATTTCCCTAAAAGAATAACAAAAATAAAAATCATTATTTCCTTTGGAATCTGTAGTATAGATATAGATATTTTTTTCTGTGTAGTTTTCTTTTGTATGGTTCATATGTTAAAATCTTGAGATGGGAATGTGAAAGATGTTTCATCTTTGGCAAGCTTTTATTAATCTATGAGAATCTTAGGATTATGAAAAGAGGGAACTACACATTGCACTTTTATATTCATTGATTGACTTTGTTGTTCAATGCAGCATGGAACCCACAATCCCCAAACCTTTGGCTACAGTTTTGTAAAGATTCTTCTTTATGACCTTTACCATCTATTCCAGATTTTTGAAGTAATGTGATACTCCATCACTTGTATCAAATAAACCAATCCATCCCCACCCCCACCTCACGTGCATGAAAAGGCTCATTCCAAATTTCCAATAATTGTAGTGTAATTCTGATATTTCTCTTTTTGATTGAATAATCTATGTTTTTTCACTATTGTTGCAGGTTAAAGGTTGTGGGGAGGCTTCTTGTGATTCTCTATTTTCAGCTCCAATCCAAGGCTATTTGTTGGGTATTCTATCTGCTTGTCTATCGGCTTTGGCTGGTGTCTACACAGAGTTTCTGATGAAGAAGAACAATGATAGCCTGTACTGGCAGAATGTGCAATTGTATATGTAGGTCTTTTTTTCTCCATTCCATGGCTTGCTCATAGCATTTTTCAATATCCTATGCATTTTGAGTAGTCATCTCTTGCCTCTTTTGCTTCATGATTATTACAAATGTCCATTTTTATACGCTGTTTAGAATGTCAGTTGATGATATAGGAAGTTTGTAGTCTTATTGCATTCAAATATTTGATGATGTGCTTGGAGCTAGATACTCTCTTTCTTTAAGTTGTTATTCAATTATAATCTTGGTTTTACCAGCAATCTGGGATTTTGGTTATTTTTGTTCGTCTTTCAGATTTGGTGTGATATTCAATATGGCACGTCTTCTTCTGGATGACTTTAGAAGTGGATTTGAGAAGGGACCATGGTGGCAACGCCTTCTCAATGGCTATACTATTACTACATTGATGGTGGTTTTGAATCTTGGATCCACTGGCTTACTGGTTTCATGGTTGATGAAGTATGCTGACAACATTGTGAAGGTAAAATTTCCTCTAGCTATTTGGACCAATTATTATGGTTTCCTATCATATATTTTTTAGTCTTCTCCATTGATGTGGCAACATGACCACGTCCATTGGTGTTTGGTGTGCAAGTGATGCAGATGGCAAGAAAACCTGAATTACCTCAAAAAGAATATTAGAATGTTCTCCTAATTATTTCCAACAAAAATTTTATTGAAATTAGTTTCCTTGCATGTGCCACCCCATTTCTTCACTTATATGTAACTGAGTGATGATTCAGATATATGGAGCTGTAGGCATGGCATTACTTGAGTAAATTACTTTACGTGCCATTGGCCCATTGCAATGCTTGATATGAGAAAACTTAAAGTACTGCCTTTCACTTGGCTATTTCAGGTATATTCAACATCAATGGCAATGTTGCTGACAATGATTTTATCTATATACCTTTTTAGCTTCAAGCCTACAATGCAGGTGACTCTCCATTGACTCGCTGTGTGTGCAAGTCTTAGGAACTTCTCTGCATAGCATGGAGTGGATTATGTTTTATTTAACCTTTGCAATGTCTTCATTTTTCTGGTTTTGCTGCAGCTTTTCCTGGGTATCATCATCTGTATGATGTCACTGCACATGTATTTTGCCCCTCCAAACATGCTTGTGGATTTGCCAACGACAATCAAAGCTCCTCCTGAGAGCCTAAAGGAAGTTTCTATTGAACGACAAACAGATTCCTGATATCTCTCTGATGTCCTGAAAGTAATTCTTTTGCCAGTTGCTCACTGAAAGTAGCACTGCAAATGGTTTTAATTCATATGATGCAACAAAGGGAATATTACACAGGTGGTCCTTGTCTAGCTTGCACGGATATGCCTTCTTGGCTGGATTTAGAGCCAGTTTTTAGAAGATTATCAAATGCTGTTGAACTGGTTTGCCCATATGGTGAGACGTCATGCTGGTTGCATAAGGAATCCCAATTCCCAAGAGATAAGATTGTTGGCAAATCACATTCTTCTCCAAATTTGCTGGAATATAATTTGTAACAAAGCAAGTTTGTAATATTGATATGGAGTGAATTAACATGGAGGCATGCCCTGATTCAGTTAAGAGGGCACAAATTAGGCCTGTTTATTGAGTTTTGACTGTTGTTGATGTTGGATTGACAAAGAAGGATACGCTTGCACGTCTCGTGGGATTTGACTGGCTGCTTGGATGATTATCATCGATCTTATATTTCAATCTGGACCTGGTACGCATAGAATCTATATAAATCCTTGCTCACACGTCGCTACAAGAAATTTAATGTCAAACTGCACAATTTGCCCTTGATAGAGATCCTCGAGGAGTTTCGAACGACTCATCTTTCTTCCCAAGTTGGGAAGTATTCCCAAGGTAGCAGAGTAATCTCGACGAAGGTAAATTAGGCAATGAAGTCCAGAGAAGTTTCTGGTACATTTCGCAACTCGAATCTATTTTGTACCCAAGATGCCTACTTCCCTGAAGCTCCTATCCCATCAATCTAATTAAGTATAATAAAGTTGGTGTCTAGAACAAGTAGTTCATAAAGACAAGTAATAAGTAATGGACTGCCTGAGATCTAATCTGATTCATGTGTGCGTAGTGCAAATTGGAGAGCTCAGGGGCCGAATAGGTATGTTCTCTGCCTCTATCCTGTAGCAATTGTGGGGTAGGAAAATGGAGATAGAAAAAAGAAATTTGATACTGGTAATGAACGACCAGGAAAATTTAAAACAATAATAACAGTTAAGTTCTAAAGTAATCGGGATTATTTATATCAGTTTCCTTTCATTTTGATAGTATTTTTTAATATTTAAAAATTATAATTATTTTAATATTACCTTTTTTTTTTGTTCTTTTTGCACTCGGTGTACAATTAATTTATCACATTAGAAACAAGGAAATATTTTTCTTAAAAAAAGCACACAATTCATTGGGCATTTAATTTGGATTACGACAGATAGCCTCCATTGCAAGATACAGATTGGCTGTCCAACCTTGACACTCCACAGTGAAAGAAACAAAAATCAAAATGATCTTCTATCCCTATATAGTTTCATTTTCAGGGCATTAATTAGTTAGATCTCTACATACGTTTTTCTTGTTTGAGTCCAATCTCCCAGGTTGTCTTTAAAAGGCAATCAAGCAAGTCATGCACCCAGCTTAGAGACCACAGCCAGAGGTGAAGATGAGTGGAACTGCTTGCTCCAACAATGCTAATGGCTACGCTATGCCAGGCCAGAGGCCTAACGATGAAGACAGCAAGAGGGACAAGTGCTCCTGCTTCCAGATGCCACTGCACTATCCAAGATTCAGGAAGAGCGACTACGAGGCCATGCCTGAATGGAAGCTGGACTGTTTGCTCAATGAATATGGACTACCCATCGTTGGAGATGTTGTTCAGAAGAGAAAATTTGCCATGGGAGCCTTTCTTTGGCCTTCAGAGAAGCTGTGAAAAGCTACTAATTACGTACGTAGATGGTGATCATCATTTTGGGCACACAACTATATATCATTTTGTCATAGTAGAACGTTTAAATTGTTTGGATATATTATAATATTTTTATTTTAGTAGAGCTTTTTTATCATAATTTTAAATATTTTAAATTATATTCGCTGTAAATAGATCTATTAATAAATAAAAAAAATTCTGATAAATATATGATATATATATAAAATTTAAACTCTCTACTTAAAATATTGTTACTATAGAAACTTAAAAAAAAAAAACAAAAAAAACGCTGGTTGGCGATTCATATTCTAAGCTATATTGCCTATAAATACATATTTCCGGCTGTACTCAATCTGATTATTTGTTGCCATTTGCTAGCGCTTATTTACTTATTTATTTATTTATTTTCAATTATTTAATTAAGATTCAAATTTAAATTTGAATTATAAGTTTAAAAGATGTTTGCTGACTTTTTGGAAATGGAAATGATAATCATCCTATTAAAAATCTATATAATCACATCTAATTTACTCATAATCTATGAATCTATAAAAGGCATTTTAGTTATTTGACGCATTTTAAATGCAAAAACAAAATAATATAAATTTAAAAATCACATTTAAAACGATATTTATAAAAAAGAAAAATAGATTTTCAGCAGAAACCCGTTTAGAGCAAGAAGGATGATAAGAGGAATAAGGAAAAAGGAAAGGGTGATTTGGGCAAAGAATGATAATGTGACACGTGGAAAAATCACAACCGTAGCATATGGCACCAAATATGGGATAGAGACAGCGACAAGAGGGGTGTCTCTGTGGAGACAGTGCTGAGAATCCAAAACCGGGGGGCGGTCACATGGCGTCTCTGCACTCGTCCCACACCGAAACTTGCGGCTGGGCCCCACACCCTCTTGTCACTTTTCTTTTCTTTTTAC
>CAOGCB010321620.1:0-29518 GCA_948266635.1 Cnidoscolus chayamansa
GGGTTGAGCATGAGTTTTTTATTAATTGAAAGTTGGGGGGTTATTAAAGAATACAGTTTGAAAAGGATCAGGTTGATGATATTTTATTAAAGAATACAGTTTCTATTACCCATACTGAATTTGGTTGACCACCTTACTCCATGAGCCCCAATAATGAAGTGGACCTGTATGTGGGCCGAACTACTATTGTATGGACTTTATTATCATTAGGAAGGACTGACACTGTCTCTTATTTATTTATGAATATGAGTTACCATCATTCATTCTCAACCCTAATATTTCTATTACTCATTATTATCAAAAGCAGTAATAATTTAATTTAACAGTAATATCAAAAAGGTAAATATTAGCATCTTTAAAAAAAAAAGTCAAATTAATTATTTCAGTAAATTCTATAAACTTCAGTATGAAGCTAACCGACTTTGATAAGCAACAGCATCATGAAATCATCCATTTCTAATACTGTAAGTTTAAATGATTTTTCTTTTTGCAACTATAAAAATAAACAAATAAAAAGGCATCTATGTATGGTTAAGCTAAACGTGCTGCTTAAGAACGTTGGTACGTCGTCATTATAATATAAAAAAAAAAACAAATGAAGCATGCATATTACAAACTTTCTCGTCCGTTAAGCATTGAAATGGGCAATGGACACTTTCCCAAGCCAACTTTCTTTTAAACAAGTTGGACTTTAAATATATATATGTGTGTGTGTTCCCTCTTATGCAACATTTAATCTTAAATCCACTTGTCAATACCTTAACGGCTATTATGTTCCCTAATTATTACTTATTTTCATTACTTGCAAGTGAATATGATAATTTGGAGATGCACGAGCTTGCAAGTAGACAGAAAGGTAAGCAAACTCGCGACATAGCATAAAATAAAATGTTTCTTTTTCCTTTTATAGGTGCTGCTCTGCTCTCTGTGTCGTGTTAAATCTTCCTTCTTCTGAGGTCTCGTCTTCGTCATGGTGCGGATTGGAATGCTTGGTTTGATTATAAATCAATGGCGAGGCCAGGCTGGTTCTGTAAATTGGCAGTGTGTACGGAACTGTTGAAAGAACACGCCTCACGAGGTACAATCATGTAAATGTAATGCACCACCAGCTATGATGCTTAGGAGTACACAACGTACATCTGCAACTCCATAATATGGGACATGAAAGGCTGATTAGAATAATGTAACCACGTGGTTATCTCTTATTGGTTTTGACTTTAACAGCTGGTCTACACTAGATTTTCCACTTTCCATGTACGCCCTTTCTCGTCTCTCGATTTTGTAGATTTTAGTCACTGCGTCTTGAATAGCAATGACACCCCATAACACTAATAATCGGACGGACGGATGGGTCCATTTATCGTAAACGTGCAGCCTAATTTCGCGTTTTAAATTATATATATTTTTTTTATTTTGGATGCCCTAATAATAATATGCTGATTGCAGGGAACATGCTTTGCTGTGCCAATAATTTTGGTCACCTTTCTTACTCCCAAAAATACATCACTTCATCACATGGGTTCAGAATGGCTTTTTTTTTTTTTAATCATATAATAATGCCCAAATGATTTAACTATAAATCAAATCCATAATATAGATATATGTATTAATGCCTGATTAAGTAAATTAAATCAAATTATTCGTTTTTAAATTTTTAAAAATAAATAAGTAATTATTGCTGTATAAACTGAGAAGTGTGTTCTTTCTTATTATAATATAAATAAAAAGCTTTTTTATGAGAGGGTGTATTTGGATTAAAGGTCGGATGTTAATGATGAATTAGAGAGTGTAAATTCCAAATAAAAAAAAAACAAAAACGACATAAAAATCAAGACCATGACATTTTTTTACAGGTTAATATAAAAAAAAGAGAATAATATCTATAGCTTGAAAAAGCAACGCCAGCATGGCAATAGTATAAAAACACCTGGAATAGGTGGAACGCAATGATTGGATGCAAATAACCCCCTCTATTAAGTTAATATGATGTTGATGCCTCATCTTTAAATATCATCCTATCCTATGCTTTTTCCTTTCTCTCTTCCAATATATATATATATTTAAATTCACACTACAAAATAAAAAAAAAAGCTAATAAACTTTACATGAAGGAGTTAATCACTTTTAATATAAGTGAAGGTAATAAATTCACATTCAATACCCTTATTCTTAAGCCTTTAGAAATTAGGCTCAATAAATATCCTTCTATCTTTCAATTTATATTTCTATTTATGATACCAAAATATATATATATTTGATATTAATAATATCATATCGTAAAAAAAAAAAACTACTTCTATGAATTACATATATTAATATTCTAAAGTAAATTAGATTATAAAAAATAAAAATTTATTATTTTTTAAAATAAAAAGACATTTTTCGTAAGTAAATAAATTGCATCAAATTCTCTTAATTTTATATTTTTCTAATCAAAGATCTTAGATATTTACACTAATAATAATCTATTTATAATAATCACATGGTATATAAAAGTTTTATTTTTTTGTATTATGTCCAATTATAAAATATATACTTTTTTTTAAAGTAATATTAATTTTGTAATCCTGTATTTTCATGGATTTTTTTTATAAAATTAAATATTAAAATAAATTATAGCGATATAATTATTTTTTATTAAATATTTTTATTTTAATATTATGATAATTATAAGCTATTATCTTTAAGAATAATTTAAATATTTTATATAACTAAAATATTATTTAATATTCATATTTAAAAAAAAAAAAAATTATATATGATATTTATTTTTAGTTTACGTTTTTTTCTTTAAATTGCATGTTTTGGATTTGGCAAAGATTAGCAAATATTTGATTCCAATTAAAATATATTAGAAAGTTATAATATAAAATAAATAGATTCTTATTATGATTATATTTTAATTTATCGGAAATAGATATTAAATAATAATAGTAGCAGTAATCGAAAGCAATATAGAAGAAATAAAAGGAATTTTTGTAAAATTTGAAATAACAAGTGAAAAGAGTTTTATAATACATTAAATAAAAATAGAAAGGAAATTAAAAAATTAAAAAAAAAAAAAAATATATATATATATAAAAGGAAGAGAGTAAATTAAAAATAGGGCGCATTCATTTTAATTTGATGGATTTAGATTTAGGATCCTAGGGCCATGGGTCAGGCTGTGGTAGTAAAATACGCCGCTACACGAGAATTGAGAATATGGACTGAACTGTATTGCGTTAGAAGCGTACAATGGTAATAGCCATCCAAAACTCAACTGTAACCCTTCCACCTTACTTGTCCTGTTAATACAATCCTCCCTCTTGTTCTTCAATTATTTATTTTTATGCTTAAATTTCAAGTTCCGTTTTACATTTATAAAAAAAAATCATAGAAATTAAAATAGCTATATATATATATATATATATTTTAAAAATTTTAAAAATCACTACTTAATTTAATATTTACCCTAAAAAATTACTATATATAATATAGAAAAGATGAAAATTATTATAATACTCTAATCGTATATCAATTTATTATAATAAGTTAAATATTTATCATGAAATAAAAATAAAGTAAAACTTGAGAAATTGACATGCAATTCGTAATATTTACGAATGATGAAGATTAATATAGTTGTGTAGTAATACTAATAGACCCCCATTTATACGGTAATAAAGTTTTTATTTATTTATATATATATATATATTTTTTTTTTTTTGGCCGTGGATTTCTACGGTGGAAAACGCAAGCCTAAGCTGGAAAAACAAACGCAAAAGTCTCTCTCTTTCTCTCTCTACTCTCCACTTGTATCTCTGTTCTGCTTCTATCGCCTTTCCTCAGGCTCAGAGGCCCAAGAGCCAGAGATAAGAGTGCAAGCAGAGAGTCAGAGAGGGGGAGGTAGAAGACTATACCACAGCAAAAGCACCGGGGCCTGAATTCTGCGCCCTGGTTCTGGTCGGTTCCGTTTCATGGATTCTTTTCTTTTCTTTTCTCTATCCTCTATGCTGGTTCCATTTCCACAGATTTCAAGCTGAGGAAAAAAAAGATACAACCGTTTTCTTTCTCTTTTTCTTTTTGGGTTTTGATCTCTTCATTTCTCGTCTCTACAGCTCACTCTGGCAGACCTAAAAGGAAACTTTGTCTTCCTTCGATCCTCTCTTTTCTCCTTCCTGTTAGATCGCTTCGATTTCAAATCTAAGAAAAAGAAGAAGAGAGGGATTTATCCTGGGAAAATGCTCTGGATTATGCGTTTCTCTGGCTTCTTCTCTGCAGCCATGGTCATGATTATCCTCTCTCCCTCTCTTCAATCCTTCCCTCCTGCTGAGGCCATTAGATCGTCTCACCTCGACGGCTTCGGAAATCCTATCGCTCATTTACCCGACCGATTATGCTTTCGAAAAGCGACCGTTTTCCGCAATGCCGATAAATGTAGCTTCAGCGACAAACGAATCCCAGGAAAAATTGGTGAATGCGATCCTTCCTTGGTACATGTTGCCATTACACTCGATGTTGAGTACCTCCGGGGGTCAATCGCCGCTGTGCACTCCATATTGCAGCATTCATTGTGCCCAGAAAGTATTTTCTTTCACTTTTTGGTTTCGGAGACCAATCTGGAATACCTAGTGAGGTCCACTTTCCCTCAATTGAAGTTCAAGGTGTATTACTTCAATCCAGAGATTGTACGAAATCTGATTTCCACTTCCGTGAGGCAAGCCCTTGAACAGCCACTCAATTACGCCAGGAATTACTTGGCTGATCTGCTGGAGCCTTGTGTCCGCAGAGTGATCTATTTGGATTCCGATTTGGTCGTGGTTGATGATATTGCAAAGTTGTGGACTACGAATTTGGGTTCTAGAACAATCGGCGCCCCGGAATACTGTCACGCAAACTTCACGAAATATTTCACGGCGAGCTTCTGGTCGAATTCGAGGTTCGCCGGCACTTTCAGTGGTCGGAAAGCGTGCTACTTCAACACTGGCGTAATGGTGATAGATCTGGCTAAGTGGAGACGGGTCGGGTACACAAAACGGATAGAGAGATGGATGGAGATCCAGAAGAGTGACAGGATATATGAGCTGGGGTCGTTGCCGCCGTTTCTGTTGGTTTTTGCGGGACACGTGGCGCCGATTGAGCACCGGTGGAATCAGCACGGATTAGGTGGTGATAATGTGAGAGGCAGCTGTCGTGACCTGCATCCTGGTCCAGTTAGCCTTCTACATTGGTCCGGCAGTGGCAAGCCCTGGCTCAGGATAGACTCGAAGCAACCTTGCCCACTGGATGCTCTATGGTCTCCATACGATTTGTACGGACATTCACAATGAATTACAGGAGTAGTCGCCGGTAAATTCCCTTCACTGATTTTGGCTCTATTTTTTTTTTTTTTTTTTGCTTTTTTAATTTATCATTTGGGCATTTCTCCTTTTTCTTTGTCTTCATTATTTCGTGTCTTCTCTTACCAGACCTTACCCATTTTTCTTTGATTTTCATTTTTTTTAGTTATAATATATCAAGTCATTTTTCAGGTGATTTGTTCTGTATTTTATTTTATTTTTATTATTTATGTCTGGAAATAAAAGAAGTAAAAAAAAAAAAAAGGTGTTATTCAATTTGATTGTGTTGTCGGATTTGGCATTATAGCAACCAATATCAATTAGGGCCACAACGGGTTTGTCAGCTGGAGATATTCAATGGAGACGGACCAGAAGTTACACGCGATAGTGGTGCCATTGATGTGGATTTTTATTTTTGAATTACCAAATTGCAATGCTGAAACTCATTGAACTACCAGTGCAATTGGATTATGGAATCGTTGATTGTAAGCATCCTGCCTGCCGTCGGTCAGCTTGTTTAGGCTCTGGTAGGCTATTTTGGGTCTTGAGGTACTCAGGACTTTGAATTGAGGCAATTTTGCTATATATCTTGCAAGATCGTTTGTAGAAGAACTGAAAGGACAATTGTACGTTGTGAAATGAGGCAGTGAGAAATTAAATTAATAATTAATGGAAAAACAATGACAAGATGTTGTGTCCGATGGTGGGATGAACTGAGGAAAAAGGTAGAGGAGGAGACATGGGACAGAAGTATGTAGTCGGTACCTAAGGAATCCGGATTGCGTCTTAAGAGGAGGAAGTCTTGATTAGGGAATAGGGATAGGGAGAAGCTAAGTGGTGGTGCTGATAACAAAGTCAAGTAGACGGGAGATAATATGTTTTTGGGATGGTGTTTTTTTGATTAGTTGGCGGCAGAAAGACACTTGTGAACCACATCTAATTCTGTCCGGTAGCGCATTTGTGGATAAAAATTATAGCATGCGGGATGAAACAAATTATTTATTAGTCTATCCAGCTAATCAATTATGATTAGTACTGGGGTTTTAACAAAAGCTGGGAAATTGAACAATCAAAACTTAATTGTGGCATTGAAGGGGGACCCGGATTTGATTTGTTGCGTAGGAGCCCGTCCAAAGTAATAGGGTGGGGACCGGTTCCTTTTGCCCTGGCATCACACCTGGCCATTTGCTTGGGCTCCCCTGGCCTGGAATCAGATGGTTACATCTTTACAATGTTGGTTTTTAGTCTATAAACAACAACAACATTTCTATAGTTTTATGGTCTGATATAGCATGGCTGCTTGCTAAATTATAATAAGCTTTTAATTATTTGTTAGGAAAAACTGATTAGGACATAGCAACTGCCTGTCAGCAATGAAATCATAAAGATATGAATCTGAGGTTCACATAATATTATAATCTTTATGCCAGAATAATTTGTTGTTAAATTTTAATCATTTGGTAAGGTTAGATCAGATGGTTCTAGAACGGAATACTTGGGGCAGTTTTTCCGGTGAAACACAAGGTTTGAAGTCCACCGAATGTGTGGGCCCACATCGCATTGTCATTGTTTTTCATTTCTTTTGTTTTGGGCTTTGGTAGAGTCGGTTATTCACGTGGATGGGATTGCACATTGATATATATAATACGCAAGGTTCTGATAATTTATACTAGCAATTCATTATTTTGATCATGATAGTATTACATGATAATTAGAATATAAATATATATAGCAAACGTCATTAAATGTATTTTAAAAATATTATTAAATTAAATTTATGCACTTTAATGAATTTACTCTTTAAATACCGGAAACCATCCTGTGATTATTATTATTATTATTATTAATTTTCTTTTTCAGAAGTAATAAATCTTAAAGTCGAAATGGGTTGTTTGGGCAAGTATTTGTATGGATCACGTAATGTGCTCCAGATGATAAAACAACGCAGGTCGGTCCCATAGTAGCCATAGAATATGGCTAACACCTACACATGTTGAACAGGGCAGCACTAACTAGGGCAAAGAGGCGCTGGGTGTTGCTTTACTTGATCTTATTCTTTTTCTCTTCTTACGTTTTCAAATTTAACCCCACTCCTGGAAATCATTCCAGGTGGCCTACTCCACACCCAAACAAATCCACCTCTTCGCCTTCTTCAGAGTTCAACAATTAGTATGCTGTAAAGAATAGGAAATGCCTTTGGACTATCTATTTCGGGGCTAAAAACATCCTTGTGTCGCTGTAGCATGTGGAAGAATGAAGGAACAAATGAATAAAAGGGGATAGCCACGCATAAACTACCCTTTACAGCTAGAAACAGCCATTCGGTTTTCATATGAGCGACAAAGGACCATTGGCAATTCATGGTCCACCACCGCAATTTGCTCTCTCCTTGCTTGCTAGTGTACATATTTGCGTGTGCCCCAATTAAAATACTTACTAGCCCAAACCCCAAATAAACTTCATGGGTACAAATCCGGTGAGCATAATTGAACATAAGAGGGTAACTTTTGTCTGAGTCAGAAAAATACAAAGAGTAACAGAAACATCTCATCATCAATCCCATCAGGATGATGATATATATTGGTAACCTTCTATGATCAGGGACAATAATTAGCCTGGTCAAAATTAATGTGATTACTATTTTAACCAAGAACAATGATCATCATTCTAATTTCTGCAAGTTAGGATTCACCCAGTGTCTCAAATGGGCGAGAAAATCAAGCTATTATCCATATACTAGTGAATTTAGTATTTATTTCACAAGCTAACATAAAGAGATAATTATAGATTGCAAGAAGAGCATAACAATCTATTTTGAGGTAAGACAGTTGATACTTCTGGGTGCAAGTGAGCACTACCATTAATTAAACGGGTGAAACTTGTAATGGTAAGCAATACAAAGTAATGAATTGACAAGCACAAGCATGTGGTGCAAGTGGGGTATGAAAAGCTACGTTCAAATATTCCTGATGGATTGGACCACATGAAAAAAGCCTTTTTAACAAATGAAAAGCTTGCTAGGGAAAGCATCCAAAAATATACATATATGGATAACAAAATCCAGCATCGAGATTGTTTAAACTTGTATTATAAGATATTATGCAGTATGTATCTATCGAATTTTATTATGACGCATTGCATTTCTAGAGATGTGGTCAAATTATTCATATCAAACATGTCTTACATGGGAAAGAAAATGCTTGCTTACTCATATAACTGCAACACAAAGATTGTCCGTCCCACTACACAAATCTTGTCAAACATTGTCTACAAGGAGAAGGTTTCTGTTAGAAACACAGAGGATACATATACATATACGAGGGTTGGTATAATCCTCAGTGGAAAAAAAAAAAAAAAAGACGTATTGTCTACGATATATATCTACCAATCTCAACACTTTGTTTATTAGAGTTTATATATTAAATAAATATGTTAGAATGCAAATTATATATATATTGTTGAGTGTAGCATTAATTTAACTTATTGATTTTAATTGTTTGGAAAATCTCATTTCCACATTTACTTAATTCCTGGTGAATTTGGAAACTTTGGGCTGTGGGCCTTCAATGGGTACCGTACCCATAGGCCTGGAAAGCCGTAGGCATAGGCTTTTCATTTGTTTCTTTTGTTCAAATCAACTCAACGAAACGTTGAAATAGTGCAACTCGCAACTCGGACAATATATATTGGAAAATAATATTAATAAGCCTGCTAAACCAAAAACCCTGGACAAACCTTCAAGGAAACAGTTGAAGTTTCAAGAAAAAAACAAACTCGAGCATGCCAAGATCAAGGTGGGTTTTACTTGGTAAAAATATTGTCTTGAAAGATTATAAAAGAAATCGATGAGAGAGTGGGTAAGCTTACATGCATTAAAAAGGACGTAATTCATGGACCTGGTCTTCTATTTTCTTTTCCATTTCATAAACATCTACAATAATAATACAGAGAGACCAATTCTCTGTCTTCCATTTTCTGTTGCAGCTGCCGGCACGCCACTGCGTTTGCCTGTTCCATACTTAATTTCAACTTTACTAGAGAGATTTTTTCCTCCTCCTCCTTCCTTCTTTCCTTAAAATCTCCACTTATGTTTCTTCTCTTTTGTTATTAATTCATAGTCACCCAACCCACCGCCAACTCCACTCCAAATGGCTCACAGGATTGTATTGGTCATTTTCTTTATAGGCTCATTCTTTGTGTACAGTTCTCTTTCTCAGCCATTAAAGACCACCTGCAATGGTGTCTTCTTGTCCTACAACTACACCGGAGGCTATCCTATCCCACCCACTGACCCCACCAACCAACCTTACAGGTTCGAATCCACTGTCACCGTGCTCAACAACGGACGCGATGAGCTCAAGTCTTGGAGCGTTTATGTTGGCTTCCAAAATGATGAGCTCCTGGTCTCTGCCACCAATGCTTTGTTGGCTGATGGCAGGTCGTTGCCCGCTGTCGTTGGAAACGGTACCGTTTTAGTCGGGTCTCTTAACCCTGACCTCAAATCGGCTATTGAGACTGCAGGGGATGTGACCCAGATGGAGGTTACAATCCAGCTAGTTGGAACACGTTTTGGAAATAGAAATGGAGATTCAGATGCTCCGCTGCCGATTGATTTGACTCTGGCTAATGATGGCTACTCTTGTCCTGCTCCAACGAGACAAGGTAATTGCTAACAAATATACTTTTACGTTAAAGATTCGTACAGTTCTTGTATCGCTGTTCTTTTGAAGAAGTAAAGGTTCATAGTGCCCGTTTGTTTCTATACAGAAGTGTCATTATAACAGGTATTGGCTAGAACTTGGAGCACTGAAATATGTTTGTTTGTTTGTTTCCCTTCACTTTTTGTTAGTGGATGAGAAAGAAAATTCAACATCCTTTTGTCAAAATCACGTTTGCATAGGAAATCCAAACTTCTTGTCACGTTTTTCAACCTCTTTTTATTCGGAGAGTTAATTTCTGAATTTGCTCAATGCTCTTCTCTGTGACTTATGTCCAGGCAATGAGTTGCAACTGTGTTGCACTAGAGATTCGAATGCTGTATCAAACGTCACCCTGGAAAATTTCCAGCCCAGGAAAGATGGTGACCTTATAATCATGTATGATATCATCAGAACATATGAAACAGATTACTGGGCGCAGGTGTCTATCTCGAACCATAATCCTCTCGCACGTCTTGATAACTGGAAATTGAGCTGGGATTGGACGAGGGGTGAGTTTATCTTTGCCATGAAAGGAGCTTATCCTTCTGTTGTTGATACAACAGAGTGCGTTTTTGGTCCCCAAGGTCTGCACTACAAGGAAATGGATTTCTCTCAGGCATTGAATTGTGAGGGGCGTCCTACTATCATTGACTTGCCTCCAACGAGAGCAAATGATACACAGATTGGCTTGATTCCCTTCTGCTGTCGAAATGGGACTATTCTACCACCTAATATGGATCCAAGCAAGTCTGTTTCAGTTTTCCAAATGCAAGTGTTCAAGATGCCGCCAGACCTGAACAGGACAGAATTCTTTCCACCACTGAACTGGAAGATTAATGGCACATTCAGTTCAGATTTTCAATGCGGGCCTCCGATGCAAGTAAGCCCAAGCCAATACCCTGACCCAAGTGGCTTGCCTTCAAGAACAGAGGCAGTAGCTAGTTGGCAAGTGGTTTGTAACAGAACACATTTCAACGAGGAGCTCCCAAAATGTTGCGTATCTTTTTCGTCTTTTTTCAATGATTCTGTTGTCCCTTGTAGCACCTGTGCTTGTGGCTGCAACAGGAACCCAAGTCAAACCTGCAACGCTAACGTAGAAGCTCTTCTTCTACCATCGGAAGCTCTTCTAGTCCCATTTGAGAACCGCACTGCTGAAGCTTTGGAATGGGCAGAATTGAAAAGGAGGGATGTGCCTAATCCACTGCCATGTGGTGATAACTGTGGAGTTAGCATAAACTGGCATATACTATCAGATTATAGAGGTGGCTGGACTGCAAGGATCACCCTTTTCAACTGGGGTGAAACTGACTTTGCAGATTGGGTTGCTGCAGTGCAACTTGACAAGGCAGTGCCAGGCTTTGAGAAGGCCTACTCCTTCAATGCAAGTGTCGTGCCTAACTCCAGCACTAGCATATTCATGCAAGGCTTTCCTGACTTCAATTACCTGATAGCAGAAAGGGATGGTGACAACCCAAGAAAAGATCCTCGGGTTCCTGGCACACAACAATCAGTTCTCTCTTTCACTAAGAAAAAAACCCCTGCTATTGATGTGGCCGGTGGCGATGGGTTTCCTACTAAAGTCTTCTTTAATGGTGAGGAATGTGCACTACCTACAATACGTCCAACCAACACTGCTCGCAAGGCAATTGCAGCTAATACTGTTTTCAGCTCTCTGTTTCTTCTAGTTCTCTTTATGATACATTGGCAGCTGTTATAGTCTGATTCTTCTTGATTTTTGAAAAATTTGCTCCCTTTGCATTCCTCGTTAATCCAATTTTCGTTGTTTTGATTTGCAAGAGCTAAACTACATGTTTGGTTCATAAGGTCTCGCAAGCTAACTGTACCCTACATCAATTTACAAAAATCTATAATTCAGGATACAATCATCCGTGGTAAGATGTCTTCTACATTTATTGAACTATTTGCAAGAGAAATTTTGTTATAATAAAGCTATCCTTAAAAAAAAAAAAAAAAGCTGCGGAGCCTGACTAGAAAAGTGGCAGGGCCAACAGAAAAATACGTATATAAACGGGGGCAAGCAATAGAAAGGAAAGAAAAGGCCCAGGCTGCTGGCAAATTTTTCTTGACAATGGCAAAACTGTCAACGGAAACTCCCATGCATCCTGATCATCTTTACACAATTCCCAGTCACTCTGCAACCCTAATATACAGGTTCCCTTTTGATGAGCAGTTCAAGGGATCACTAGCAAACATAACATCATTCACAAAAATAACTGCTTGAGGATCAAGAGGACTAGCATGATGAAGCACATAATAACAAGCACCGTTGCACACATCACCATCCCTCCTTTCTTCTGTGATCTTTCTGCCTGCAATTTCCAGATAACCAACATCATTATCGTTCAATTGACCTCTAATGGTCAAATAAACTGCTAAAGATACATAAATTAATCTCAATTAAATGGAAGATTCACTCAGAAATATTGACGGATGATCTTGGTAAAATACCGGACATACTGAACCTCTGTAAAAACAGTTCCAGAAATAGAATTATGTGCATGAGTATGAGAATGCCAATTCAAGTGCAATGTGAAAGAAAAAGACAGAACCTTCTGCAGCTGTTTAAAGCCCTCATCTACTGATGAAGCAACATTCTGAATGTTGTAGTCTATCCGATCCACAATTGTACCCTGCTTGAGAGAAGTTCCATTAGCACCTATTGCTGTAACTCAAAGTCTATCTGCATGACACTATAAATTTGGGGCCCAAACCTGATCTATCACAAGGACAGATAGGTCCTTCATAATTTGCGCAAGCTCATTCACTGATGCCACAACCTACAAGAAGAGATTACATAAAATTATCAATTATAATGAATCTCAAAAACTGATATTGAACAATCAATTAACTCTATTTTAATACCTGTTTAATCTCTCTTTCCCTCTCCTCAGTTAATTGCTCACTCTCCTTTAGCTGAATCGTTTGGTGCTGACTAAAACCCTGATTCATCAACAATGAACCAATAAATCGATTACAGAAGTAGTAAAAAAATTTGCTTGCTGTAAGGTTTAAAAAAAAAACCCAACCTTTTTTTAGAGAGTTGGGCTGTGAGACCAACCACTTGGGCTATTCCTCAGAACACAAACTTTTTGACGGAAAGATGTTTTAAATCAGACATTTTACATATCTAGAAGTTTATTTCGAGAAGAGTTCCTAGAAGGATATTCAATGACTACCTGAATACGTAAAATCAAGTACATTCCATAAAATGTAATGTGAGCCAAAAAAAGGAAAGAAGCATACCATGGTACCAAATTCATCATCTTTATATCTGGATTTGTTCTCATTTAAGTTCATCTTGAAGTCAACCCCATCATGTCCCTAAACAGCCAGAAGAATAAATATTATAAATATGCACAAAACATACTACAAGAAGACAACAATACAAACCATAGCAAAAGAGAAGCCAGTTCCAGGTTATCTAACAAGAAACTCAAGGTGGCCAACTATTCATTCTATTTTCAATAGAAAAAAATTGATTTTACATTATCCCTTCCAGTAGCATGTACGTAAGCATATACAGACCTCCTTTTGCTGCTGCAGGCGTTTAAGGTATATTGACTGTCTTCTTCGAAGATCCATTGAAAGGTTCTGAAGGTCCGTTGCAAGAGAATGCTGTAGAAAAAGAGAGATCCAAAATCAACTAAAAATCTTCAGAATGATATTGAGCATATAAGCCCGAGACCATGCTAAAATTGCATGAAGTCGGGAGCCGTTGGTGAAGAAAACCAACCCTTAAAAGTATAATGGCACCTAAAATAGTAAAAATAATTAGCTTCAAACAACTTTGCAACTGGGAACCAAAGTTGCAGTACAGCAGAAAAATAATCAACGCAATAGCTCATAAAACACTAAAAAAACTACAAGAAATGCAGTTCCAAATAATGTACAGTACACACCGACCGAACAGAATCGTACCTGTACATTTTTTCTAATATTTGAATCCTCAGGAGAATCACTAGCTGGAAGTTTCTGCAATCTCTTTTCAGATTTCCTCAATAAATCAGTAATCTCTCGAGTAAGAACCTCAATGGTTCGCTGATCTTCTTTGCCATCTCCAAAGGAAGGCATTAACGATTTTGAATGGGCCTTGACTAACTCAGCCATTTTGGTTCGGGCAATCTGAATATTTGCAGCTATTTCTTCAGTATCATCCACCCAGGCTGGTGGCAAACCAATGGTAAAGGCATCACTACTGTACCAAGGAAATGATGTTATCAAGATGCAATTGTAGTTTTAGAGCACTTTCAATGACACAAACTCGAAAATAAATTAGAAATGAAAAATACTGGGGCAAAATCGGTGCTGAATCATGAAGTTACTAGATTGAAAACCTTTTAGCCCAAGAAATCCCAATTTCCCAAGATTCTCTCTTCCCGACCACCATGAAACAAGAATCCACACACTCAACAAAACAGCAATACAACATTATTCAAAATAGATATAATGGACGCAAATTCTTCGTCAAAATACTACTACGGTTAAGTATACTAATGCTAATGTTGCTTAATTTAGGAAAATTGAAACAAATTAACATTGTCTGATTCCTTGTACCGTAACCAAACAACCTTCAAAAGGTGGGTTACCTGGAAGGACCGGGTTCTTCAGTGCTAAGGGGAGTATAGGAGGCATGATTGGGACGAAGTATCGAACTGTTAACCATTTCAATGACCGGACCACTCAAACCTGACACTGACGATGACAACGGAGCCCGCACGCTCTTCACTGCGTCTCTGTGCTTTTTGTACTGAATGGTCCGGTTTCTCGTCGCCATTGATTCCCAAAAGAAAAAACTGGAGAAAAACAAAATTAATGATGAAAATTTACAGCGTGTGAGGAAATGGGTTTCTTTGAAATGTGAAGAGCGTGCGCGAGAGATTACTCAATAGAAATTAGGATTTTGAGGGTTTTAAGATCGGATTGAGGACCGGGAAATTGATTTCACGAATCAAAGAAGGAAGCTTTGAAAAGTAAACTAAAGGACGCTGCTTTGCTTTGCGTTCATACACAAACTGGGTTGTCAGGCCGTTTCACATTTGGGCTTCCAATAGCCCAATCCACAAGTCCAGATAGATGATATAAAGGAGAAGCAAATAATAGCAGCTGAGCAGAGGCGGTGAAAATGAGTGTAGAGAGCTTTCTATGGATGAAATGAGCATATTAGCCGCACATCAAGTGGAAGATGACGATTCTACAAGCCCAACTCACCTCCTATAATACGATCTAACCTTTCCCTTCTTTTTAAGAATTCCTCATGGGTAAAAAGGGAGGAGAAAAATGTAGATTGCTTCCAATTGTGTGAAAACATTTTTTTACTACATGATCCTGCTCTATCAATTACTTATTTCGGTGTCTAAATGTTAGTGGAATTCTGGTGATTACTTGTTTGGAGCTGCAAGCAAATTAGAGACTTTTGCTTCTGGTATTGATTGAGCTGGAGAAGTAGTGGGAAGAACATATCCGGTGAAGCTCATGAAGCCAAAATTCTACTATGGCCCTTAGAAGGTGCTCAGAGGAGAGATTCTGCCACCCCATCAGTGAAAACCACTACCATTGATACGTGTAGTCCATTTTTGGTATATGAATTGCATGTAATATGATAATGTATGGTTATTAATAGGAAAGGAATGTAAAGCTGTGTCTTTCCATTGGTTGTCTTAGCAAGGGAGCAGAATCTAGTGCTTCTGGTGCACAATACAAACCTGTTCAAGCAATTGATCAATCTACCAACCTAAGATCGATGTGTGATATTCTATTGCAGGAGTCAAGACTAACAGTGAATTAATGGTGCACCTCAGCCATATTTGATATTTCAAATGCCTCTTTTCTTGAACTTGGAAAAAAAAACCGTTTTTTCCACATTCTTCTCCCCCTTCCCCCTCCAAGTTAGCATTTCCTCACCTGAGAGAGTCCTCTCTCCTCCTGTATGTGTCTATAGATCACAGGAAAAAATGACTACATACGGAACAATACCAGCAGAATCACATGCACCATCAAACCTACGCATTATTTCAAATGCAAAAGAAAAGATTGAATTGAGCCTTGGCACACGAAGACCATGGAGGGAAATGATCCAGCTGCAATCTTTCAACCTTCCTATCACATTTAGCGAATCTGTTCAAAAGATCAAAACAAATGCTGCGTTCTTTCGCTATAATTATGTTATTATCATACTATTCATCTTGTTCCTCAGCTTGCTGTGGCACCCTGTTTCATTGATCGTCTTCATAATCATGATGGCTGCATGGTTGTTCCTGTATTTTCTTCGTGATGATCCCCTGGCGGTTTTAGGCTTGGTAATCTCTGATAAAGTGGTGATGGTAATCTTGTTGATGGCTACAATCATCATGCTTTCTCTTACAAGTGTAACTGACAACATTATTGTTGCCCTGTTCTTGGGGGTGGTGGTTATTTTGGTTCATGGGGCATTTAGAAATATTGATGATCTGATGTTTGAGGAAGATGAAGAAGGATTTGGATCAGCTGGCATATTGCGAAGCAGAGATAATGTAGCCACTGTGCCTCTCAAAAACGCTGCATCTCCTTCTTTTTCTGCCTCATCGACATGCTGATGCATTTTTGGTTCTTCGAGTTCTCTTCCATCGGTAGATTTGCTTTTCAGTATAATCGTCCATTTGAAATGGTTGATATTATGCTTGCGGTTTCGCAGTGTTCTTTAACCCTTCGATTTGATTACCAATTAAAGGTATGAAAGGGGAAAAGATGAAGTTAAATGGAATTGATTTTATTAGGTGATGAAAGATATCATTGTTCATCAATTGAGAGATCAAATAGACTATTTCTTCCACGAGAAGCTTATGCATCAACATTATTGATGTTGTTTGAGTCTTTGTTTGTGTTTATTTTTCGATGGCTTTTGTATTTTTCCAACATGAGCCAATCGCATCAAACTCTTCATTGTTGGTCATGTGATTCATATGCATCTTAATGTCAATTCCCCAAATAAGACAAGCCTGAAAAATTACAGTTCCGTAGGCTACAGCCTTGTTGAGGCTCTGTTGAACTTTGAAAATTTTGCATTGATTATGGAGTGGTTTGCTGGCAGTTTTGAGAGCTTGGATAAGGGTTACAAATACAACGAAGGAATCAAAAGCAGATACGTGTGTTAGTCATGCTGTTAATTTTTCCTGTTCCAAAGCCTGCTGGGTAAGTTTTATTTTGTTCTTTTATTTGCAGTGAGTTAGATTTGGCCTCTCCTTTCGTTCAAGTCGCGTATTTCATAATACCATCTCATGAAATCCTGAAGAAAAAATAAATGAAAGGAGTAATTTGTTTTTGGCCGCAAACCAAACCAGACCCACTAAACTGATGCAGCCAACAATCTGCCACAAAATTTTTGACAATGCAAGTCAAAAAGATGTTATCAGGTTTTATAATCGACACTTGGGTGATAGTATTTATCGGCTGTGATTGCTTCATTTGCTGAATTATAATCGCACAAAGTGTGTGTTAAAGGGAACCCCTTGTAAAACATTGCAAGTCCAACTCAGAGTCCCACATACCATTCTCCGGGCAGAGGACCCTAGCTTTTTTGGCATATTTGTGATCTGTAATTTGTACTAAAAGAAGTTTGTCCTTGAAAACCATCAGAAGCCGCAACTGCCTTTTTCCTTGCCACAGTCTCATCACTTAGAAAAGGCCAAAACTCAAAGAGACTCCAGAGTGCATTATTATTCAATGACAAATCACATTTTCCTTAAATTCATTAATTTGAAAATCTGGTGAAATATTTCACTAGGAAATTAATTTAAAAAGAAAAAGAAAAACAACTTTTGTATACAATTTGCAGTACGCGGGCAAAAGCTAAAACTGTCAAGAACATGGAATCTGATTAAAGATTTATTCATTAATTTCCATCTTCCATGGCCAAGAAATTGGGCCTCGAAACAAGGCATAGACAGTGAGGAGATTATAAACACGAGATACCAATATTCTACAGGATGATTCAACAATTCTTCATACCACAATGGAACACCTTGAACTCGCACTTGGGCGAAATCACCTGCAAAAGCAGCCTTGCCGTGTACTCCTGTCTCACCATAGCCCCTTCTTTCTCCACCAATACAGCAGCCACAATTTTCTCGTAGTCTCCACCGCATCCGCCCACGATATACGCCACAAGCGCCGCCTGTACAGGCCCCAGACTCGGATTATACGCGGCAGACTCCGTGTACGACCCTCTATAGACCTTCCCTTCGCAATCCATCAACGCCACCCCAGATGGGCAATTACTATACGGAGCATGAGAATTGTTTGCGGCCTTTAAAGCCTGATATTTCAAATCATCGGAAACAGGACTAGTAATCCCATTTGGGATGTTTCTATTAGAATCATTTAGAAAGGACAAGTGATTATGATGAGGTTCTAAAGCTAATGGAACATCCTTATCCAAAAGGTCGTTTGGTCCGAATCTGTGGGGTAGAAAGTGGGAAAAGGGCTCGAATTTCTTCGTGTCTCCAGTATTCTGAGACACACCACCGCAATCATTATTATTACTATCGTCTGTGATGAGGATCTGTATATCGGGGGCGTTACGAATTTCTTGGAAAAACTGACGGCAGTGGCCACAGGGGGCGGCAGAAACTGCCACATAGTTGAGACCGGGTTCAGCATTGAGAATGAGATTGGTGATGAGAAATTGTTCGGCGTGAACGGAATGGTGGAGAGGGAGGCCCGGAAATTCAAGATTGGCGCCAAAAAAGATGCGGCCGGAGGATCCAAGGCCGACGGCACCGACGTAGTAGTTGGAGATGGGAGGGCGGGCCAAGGACCGGGCCTCTTTAACTAGGGTAGGTAGGAGCTGGGGAACCGTAAGACCTGATTGTTTAGCCATTGATTCGGCTTCGGATGCTTCTATTACGAATCTGGGCTGCTCCATTTTTGCGGTGGGAGTTGTTGGGATGGGAGATTTAGATCAGAGAATAAAGATTCGCAGGAGAAAGAGAACCTTCCCGGAGACGAGGAGATGGGAGGTGTGGGGGAGGGGGAGAGAGTAGGGAGCGATGGTAATTATTTATAGGGAATAAGTGGTCTAAGTTTCAGTAAAAGTTTGCTATGTCCAGGAAGATTCCTCTTTCCTCATATTATTTAAAATTATTTATTTCCATCTTCTTTAAATAATTATTTATTTATTTGAAATCGTATGAATTTAACTTAATTTATTTTTTAATTCATTTAAAAAATAAAAAAGAAGATAAAATCAAACAAAGGCATCATGGAATCATTTACTTTGTGATTTTTCCGGTGTTGCTTATAATCGACAAAGGATTATATAATTTCAGAACCCAGCATTTCCTTTCTCTACTCGTTGGCCGCTTTGCTCAAAATGCTGCTAAGCTAACATATCAATACGTTGCGTTTCGTTCAATCATGTCTTCATAAATAACATTATCCTAATGCAATCATCTCTATTAAAAGAATTCAAAATATTAATTAAAATGTAATTTTAATTGGTTTATAATATTTTATAGTTTCAACAGCAATAAAAATAATTTGGTAAACGAGAGATAAGTGAAATTGGATTCACACATGCTTTTAACCAATTGATGCTGACATTGGATTCACACTGCTTGGAATTTTATATATAATTGCTGCAAGCTTGCAAGCATTTGTTTATTTATTTATTACTGCTTGATGTCACCTCTTATTATGCCCTGACATCTAATCAAAATAATAATAATAATAACTACTGTTTCTTGGTCACTAAAATTGAGGATTGCTTGTCTTGTCCACTACCACACCTACCGATCTATGGTCTCCAACTTATCTCTATGTGACAATATTTATTTTAATATGTTTTCCCATTGTTTATTATTTTAATTTTTTTATATTCAATATTAATAATAATATAGTTGGCTAGCCCATACAGGTCAATGGTTTGAAACTAAAAAAGGGCCCATTACAAAGTAGCCCAGGCCCATACTCAAGTCAAGCCCACACGTTCATGTGAGAAAGGGTTAAAAGTGTATGACTTTTTATTAATTAAATAATAATATTTTTATTCAATTATTTCACTATATTTAATTAAATATGCAATTTAGAATTATTACAATATTCATGTTTAAAATATAATTTAGTCAAATTTTCGACAATAAAAATTAAAACATTTTTATGAATGGTATTAAAAAGCGACCACTTTTACGATTCTTGCCGAATATTCATATCCCCAAAATTATTAGAAAAAAGTGGCTTTTGTTTGCGGAAATTAAAATACAGAGCCCCTCCCGTCCCCGTCCACTAGAACTTGAGGGCAGAAAGATGCCACGTGGAGCTAATCATACGATTAGAGAGCTGATAGGTTGGATTAGAACGGAAAGAGACAAAGGCCTCTAGTTGATGAAATTACTTGACAAACGCCACATCAGCAAACTTAATATCCCCACCCAATGCATCTGACCAGTGACCACAACTGATTTCAATGTCGTAAATGTCATACTGCTAAGATGTAAAGTTGAATCTGAAGGATCTATTTATTTTTGTTATGTTAGTATAAATATATATTTAAAAAAAATGATCATTTTATATAAATTTTAAAATATGTGTATTTATTTAATTTAGTTTCTGAACACCCTTTAAGATGATTCCGGTTGCCGTTAAACCGTAACTATGATTTGCGGTTCAAACATCTTAGCGGTTTTGAAAACCTTGATACACGGATATTCCAACATTTCCCTCTCTCGTTCTCTCTCGATTTCATCGAAACTCGCCTTTACCTCTACCTCTACCTCTACCTCTACCTCCCTCCCAATAGCTCCCTGATTTATCAGCAACCAACATATTTACCGAAACCCTAAATTGGAGTGATTCGACTCACCCAACGCGCCCAAACACCCATAGAGAACTATCTGGCCATGCGACTCTGGTTCTCTGCAATCTACCTCTCCAGAGAGGACTCCTTTACTTTTGTTCAAATCTCCGCTTGTCCACTGTTTGATTTAACGAATTCTACAAGAAATGTCCACCGAGTCTAATGCTCCTAATCCCAGGGGTCTTCTCTGCAATGCGGGAGCAGGGGCGGCTGCCGGTACTTTTTATTCGTACTTTCTCTTTTTTTTTTCTTTCTCCCTTCTGTTATTTGTATAAATTCTGGTTGGTTATCCAGAATTTTGGGGAGGGGGAAGAAAAAGTTTTTAATATGCTAGTTGAAGGATAGTGCCAATCAAGAATTTGGAATTGTGACTGCTTTTTTCCCCTTAATTTTCGTTGTGTTTTGAATCTGATGATTTTGATCATTGTTTTAATTTATTTTTCCCTTTTTATTTTCTGTTTTCTTGGGTAATTTTGATGCAGGAGTTATTGCTGCAACGTTTGTGTGTCCATTAGATGTCATCAAGACTAGGTTTCAGGTTCATGGGCTGCCGAAGCTGGATATTGGAAGTATTAAAGGTATGCTTGTCTTTTCGCCTCGCACATACGCATTATGCATTGATATAAAATCTCTCTGGTTTAGGCGAAGCATTATTTCTGTTAATTGCCTAATGAAGTTCACAGAGGTAATAAGTTCTATTTTATTCTTACGAGGCAAAGGTATTTTTTGGCTTATAATTCTATTATATCACTAATATCAGATATAAAATGGAAATGCAGTCTCGGTCGCTAGGTATTTATTGTTGCTTCTAAGTTCTTGTGCACATTGATAAACAAAGTGTAACTCATTATTAAATTTCAATTTGCCAGGAAGTCTTATAGTGGGTAGTTTGGAACAAATAAAACAGAAGGAAGGGCTACGTGGCCTGTATCGGGGCCTGGGTCCTACTGTGTTGGCATTGCTTCCTAATTGGGCCGTAAGTGATGTTCCTACCTGAATTTTTTTTCTTGTTCATGCTTCTTGGTTCAGTGATTATCCAGAAAAGAGAAGTAAAAGAAATGGAATACAGTGAATAATGCTTCTTCCGGATGCTCCCTTAACTTTAATTTCTTTCTTCTTGAATGTGTTGACTTATAGCAATTTATTGCTTTAAAGTGTGTGTGTGTGTATAAGAGAGAGAGAGAGAGAGAGAGAGAGAGAGAGTAAAGCTGAAGCTCTCTTTCTTAACAGCTCGACATGTGGCGTGCTCTGCTTTCTGCTTTCGTCTGCATCCTAATCAGTCTTTTCTTTAGGTGAAGTCACAAGACTAGTGTGATTAACGTGGCAAACCATTTCATTTTTCTATGAGCCTCCTTGAGTTGTTGTTTCAATAAGTAACATGTTGATGCATCGAAGTAATATTTTATACCTTTACTATGCAAGTAATCCTTGGGAACTGTTATGTGCCTCAGGTTATAAATAATTGGGATGGTGAAGGAGGCAGCAAAATCTTTGTCACTGTTGGTTCATGAATCTTGGAAAATATTTTAACCTCAGATAACTTGATGAAAAGAGAGTGTTGCTTGTTTTACGGGTGTTGTATTTTGTTTTTGAGAGTCCAGGAATCACTTTTTCCTTCATTGCAAATGGGTGAAAAGATATTTGGAGTTTGGTGTATATGTTATCCATGAAACTACTTCTTTCTTTGCATGGAGATGGATCTAAGTTCTGCAAGGAGCTCTTATAGGATTAGGTATAAGGATATGCTGGATGCTATTCCGTTGGTTATATTTTGGAGTAAATAGAGGGAGTTGCGGGTTTGAGAATTAAGATTGTAGAAACACCTTTGGATATAAAATAAATGTTCATGGTTGCATACTCTTCAAGTTAGGATGGTAAGGACTTTTGTGTATATCAATTTTCTTTTGTGACATTTTTTTGTTATTCTCTAACAAGGAGACCGTGTTATTTGTACCTTAGCTTACATTTGTGGAACCCATCTGGTTTCCTTCTTATTTCTTTATTTTATATCAGCAGCATGCTGTTCAAATCCGACATTTACTCATGAAGTGAAAGAAATTATGCCCTCTAATGATGTTGAAGACCATGATCAACTTGATTGCCAATGTGAATTTTACTCTTAATCCAGAATATACTAAGCAGGAGGTTGATTTTCATGTAGTTGCCTTCTCTGAGATAGATCATTAGTGAGGTCACTGCTGACATTTAAGGATCATTAAATTTATTCAGAATAGTACTTTCTTTTCTAGTTTTTGCTCTTCTTTTATTTAGTTTTGTTATTTGTGCCTTTGTGGGGCTTGCAATATTGTATTGTAATTTCCTTTCAAATGACACAATCTTGTAAATTTTCAGGTTTATTTTACAATATATGAGCAGCTCAAAAACTTTCTGTCTTCCAATGGTTAGTGCTTACCTTTTGCTTTTTAGGGATGATATGAAGGATGATTCTTACCTTTTGCTTGTTAGGGGTGATATAAAGGATGATTCTTACCTTTTGCTTGTTAGGGGTGATATGAAGGATGATTCTTACTTCGTTTATTTTTCATATGTTTCTTTTTTTAAAGAAAAAAAACTGATGGTGCATAACATTTTGTGAATTCAACTTGCTGTTTCTTCTTCTCAAGTGTTACTGTGCCTTGTTATTATTATTTGTTTAATGTCCTAATGTTTCTGTAATGTTGTCCACTTGTAGGTGAGAATCATCTTTCGATAGGTGCTAATATGATAGCTGCTTCTGGTGCTGGAGCTGTAACAACTATTTTCACAAACCCTCTTTGGGTTGTGAAGACAAGACTTCAAGTCTGTCCCACAAACTCATGTCCTCATTTCCTTGTATTATGAAAAAAGAGAGATCAATTATTATGACATTTTGTCAGTAGTTGAATGTACATAAATTTTTAGGCGAGGAACCATGATTGTTCCCCCAATAGCTTTAGCAGCATACAAAATGTTTTTACCATTAGAACATACATCACGTGCCTTCAATTTTTTTTAGTTTTTATTTTTTATGATGAACTTTAGCCGCAACCACTTGAAAATACTCGATCCCTATTATGCTTTGTGCAAGATAACCAAATTAAAATAGAATTTCTGCATTTATGCAATTACATTATTTGATAAGCAAAGTAGAAAAGAATAGAAGAAAAATCAATGGAACAGAGAATCATTTAGCTTGCTGCTTGGAAGTGTGAAACCTTATTGCATCTTGAAAGGTTTGGAAGCATTTAAATTAACATTTTCCTCCCTCCGTTTGCTCTTTAGACCCAGGGAATGAGAGCAGGTGTGGTACCATATAGGAGTACACTGTCTGCTTTGAGGAGAATAGCTCATGAGGAGGGTATACGTGGGTTATACAGGTACCCTTTTTTATGGCCAATTTTAGCTAACTCTTTTTTTTTTTACCTAGTTGCAAAGATGAAGTGTATTAATGTTAAGCTTTGTGTGGTGAGCAGTGGTCTTGTGCCTGCATTGGCTGGCATCAGTCATGTTGCCATTCAATTTCCAACATATGAGACCATCAAATTTTATTTGGCTGAGAGAGGTATTTTGATTGTCCATTTGATTCTTCAACAAGTTTGATCTGTACAATTAGTTTTATTAAAGAGATTATTTCAGATAATACTACATTGGATAAACTAAGTGCACGAGATGTAGCAGTTGCCTCATCAGTCTCAAAAATATTTGCTTCCACATTGACATATCCTCATGAGGTATGTTGCTGAACATGTGCTTCGAATAAAAAAAAATATTATATCAGCATGAGGAATAAAAACATCATGGTTGATCATTGTCTAATTAACTATTATCCACATAAATTTTTCAAGGGATGCTTGTAATTTAAAATGTTTATTCCTTTTCAACCTTCCTTAATGTAGTGAGAGAAGCAGTATTTCTTTTCCTTAACTAATGAGCTGCCTTTTAAGGTCATGTTGTTTGGCAGCTAGTGATCACTGTTTGGCTTTGGTGTTTTTGGAGGGTCCAACATCAAACAGATGATAGCAACTAACAGTTGTTGTTGCTAGCTTTATTGTCCAAGTCAACTCAAATAATAAAGAATAGATACTTGATATTTGCAGGTTGTACGCTCAAGGCTTCAAGAACAGGGTCACCATTCTGAGAAGCGTTACTCTGGTGTGGTTGACTGCATAAACAAAGTATTTCAGAAAGATGGTTTTCGTGGTTTTTACCGTGGGTGTGCCACCAACCTTCTCAGGACCACCCCTGCTGCTGTTATTACATTCACCAGCTTTGAGATGATTCACCGATTTCTTGTTACTCTTTACCCTCCTGATCCTCATCCTCACACATTTTGAAATTGAATTGATCTCAGACTGTTTGTATTGATAGACCAACTTGCATTACGATGGAAAATACAAAATGGAAGAATTCCGGAGTTTAGGTTGACATTGCTCCAGGGATGATGTCTTTTCTAAATTGCTCGTGTTCTGTTTTTATAGGAAGTAGCAACAGAGGCAGATACTGAAGCTACCTCCCCTCGTATAATTTCTGTAACTAAAAGTCACTGAAGGAGGGGAAGGAATGTTATGTTATACTTGCAGTTATAATCACTACAGAAAGGGTACCTTGTGGACAAATATAGAACATTTTTTCTATGATCACTTCGTAATAAATTTTATTAGAAATCTTAAATTATTAACATTATATTTGGCAATGTAGCAGGGTTTGCTTCATGTGGACTTGGCAACTACCATTTTTTTTTTCTGCGAGGATTGTTGAATTGCTGGACAACCTTGTCCACTGTCACTGGCTGTCTACCCCGGCATTCTAGTTGCAGGGTTAATATGCATAATTCAATGTTAATACGTTCAAGAATAAATTAACAATGCATAGGAACAACTATTGAACGAAGTTGAAATCCACAATTCTTTAATACGTGTAAGATTGAAGTCATCCTCTAGCAATCTTCGCAAAAGACATTATCGAGATGTGTGGCGTCTGCCACTGTGGTAGGTCAGAAGAACTCTATTGAGGAGGTTCTAAAGCCAGCATATTCAGAAACGGTAAAGGACAGTGATCCAGATAGGAAGGGGAGAGCATAGTGCTGATGGTAAGGCCATGCAGACTTGAACTCGCTATACAGTGGACAACATGCAAGATTTGCCTGTTTGACAGTAGGACTGTAGGAGGACCAACTTAGTCATGGACAGGGTATTGCTAGTCCCTGAGAGAACTGAAAAGTCCTAAATCGATCATCTCTGGCAAGTTGAGCTGTCCGAATCAAGTGACCTCTATTTATGCCCATCCACAAAGGAAAAACATGGAGGAAAAGAAGGGAAAGTCTTTATTGGATAACCTTATGGTTTAATTAACAACTCAAAGGTCTGTTCCTAATGAGATAGCCAATTGGGAAGTCGATATTATCTTTATTTTTGGGAGGAAGGAAGCAAATAAATGCTAAATTAGTTGGGTTAAGATGCATAATTTACGTCTTAATAGTGCTGAATTATGTCTGTCCCTTAAAGAAGAACATCCCTACTCAAAAGCCTTTAGGGTTAAAACAATGAATTTGATTTGAAAAATCTTCTTCTGGGTGTCCCCAGTGCCAGTTAACAGTGCGCTAATAAAGGAGATAGTGCCCATAATTTGACAACTCATTAACCAAAAAAGGGGATCCTATGACCTTCATCTCCTCAAGTTTGAGGATTAAGACAGCTTATAGGTCAGGTTAATAAATCAACAGGGCCATTTCGTGACCTTCTTTAATAAAATTCTCTCCCTTAACAGATAGCAGCAAGAAAATGAAGCCATTAGCTGTGGCCCAAGAAGTTCATGAAATCAAATCTTGACACGCTCAAAAGAACATCCAATGTACCAGAACAAAAGAAAATATTAATTTGCTTTATTTTTTAACTTTTTGGGTACTGAAATATTACAAACTATATATTTTCAGCAAGTACCAACCCATGCCCAAGTATAATTAGAGGGCAAGGGACTACAAGGAGCAAAAGGACTCCCCTTTCATCACCCATCATAGTTTGGTCCATTGCCACCAAAAGATCTAGGAGTGCAATGCTTCATGATTTATTGGGAATGCTATCTGCCCCACCCATAATTAAGAAAGAAGGCAAAAAAAAAAGAATAATATAAAAGTTTAAAGAAAGGACCAAAATTATGATGCTTATTCCCTCTCTTTCTTTCTTTTTATCTCCTATACTTTTTCCATGTTTTCTTTTCTTTTTTTTATTAAGGTTAAACCAAATGCCTTAACAAGAACCACTTGGTTGCTAACTCATTAACCAAAGATTACCTACTGGCAATGAAGTTTGGTCTGTTTCTTAACAAACTGTCCTTTTTTGAATATGAAGACCTTCATGTTCAACTCTTTATATTGTTGAGAATTCCCCCCTGCGTTTGCTTTCCAGGTGGGAGTTGGGACAGTACAGATAAATCTCTCTCTCTCTCTCTCTCTCTCTATGGATTCCTTTTTGACATATGGCCACCCAAGAATAATAATTGCAATGATGGATGGTTAGTGCTTTTTTCTCTCTACACCTTGCAACTGCTCTTATTCTTTTTACTAAGTGGCATCTTGTATTGGAAACCCTAAAGCCACCCTTCAAAAAGTCACTGCTATTATTAATCTACAAGTTGCATTTCTTTATCCTTTTGTTCATGGATATATAGAAGCTCACCATTGATGTATATGAGTGTCCAAAGCCTTCACAAATCAGTAGGACTTTGAAAATAATGTTTTTTTATAATTAAATATTACTTGTAATTCAATGAGTTTTATTTTACAACTGAAGTCTATTTGTTGAGTTCCAACTTCCTTAAACAAAAAGATTCATCAAGTTCACCTAAGATCCTAAGCCTTAACAACCAAACCGAATCTATGGTCTAGTTTAGAAGGTGAAAACAATTAATAAAAATAGATAGGTGGATAAGCGAGGCATGTGAGATGATGTGGCTTCCCATCTTCATGTATATGCTTCTGCTGCTGCTTCTGCAAGCAATTTATCATTTTCATCATTTTAAGTGGTTATTTTCAATTTTATAGGTTCACCCACCAAACATGTGATTATCAATTTCCCCTTTTTAACTTTACCCACTCTCCCATTCCATTTCTTTCTTTTTTTTCTCCCTTCTCTTTATGGCTATCATGTCCCTCCCCCCTTCAATTTTCCTTTTTCTTCTTTATTTTTCACAATTTCAGATGAATTTTAAGTCCTTTAATAATCTTTATTAATTAAATTCAACCCAACCCAAAAATTATTAATGATATTTTTTATATTTATAGCGTTTTTATTATAAGGGAAGCGACACAAAGTGAAGAAAAATGAGTTCATTCTCCTTTTTTATTTTTATTTCAACATCAATTTAATACATAAAAGAAAAGTGGGATACACCACATACGTATACAAGATATGTATGTGTATACACATACACATACGTATGCATATAGTAGAGAATGGGTGTGGGAGCGTTCCATCATCCATGTCCGCTGGCATGTAACAGAGTACATACTGTCCTCATCATTTCTACAAATATAACCCGCCGTCCTCTCGTCGCTAAATAACATATTTAGAGAACCAATAGTGAAGCGCCACCTACAGGACAAAAACCACGCGGCTCTTTCCTATTGATCCATTCTAAAACAATCTGCTAAAAAGACAGTCATGTGATCATTGCCCCCCTTGTGGAAATTAAATAATCCAAGGCCTGCCGAATGCCCGTGAAGTGGGTCCAAGAAGGCCGCGCCCCATGGGGCTCACAAGACTCCTCACCTACTTGGTTCGGCACCGAACCATCCATTTGAATTTTTCGAACGTTGAACTTGAAGCCAACCACCAAAAGACCTATTTCTCTCTCTCTCTGTCTTTCTCGACAATTCTCAATCAACGGGTAAAAATTGAACGCACCTCTTTCCTTGTAATTTTGAAAACCCATTAATTCAAATAAATTAGATTAATTTATTATATATCCAATCTCTTAAATTTTATAATAAAAAAAATATTATTTAATTATAATATGTGAATCCTAAGTAATAAAAAGGAATAGTATTATGGTTAAAATGGAGATAATGATTATGAAGAGGGAAGATTTGGTAACCGTTTTTCAACAACCATTCCAGTATGTGAAAGATACACACTGCCTAACAGATTTCTTTCTTCGCTTTAAAACTCACACTTGTTCAAAATAAATATATTAAATAAAAATGTAACTAACTGGACACGTGCTGCTGCCTCTTTAGAGGCCTTTTTCTCTTTTACTGAATATTAATTAATTTGAATATATACCCTTTTTGGTATTATAATTATAATTTTAAATTAAATTAAATAATAAATATCTCATGAAAATGATATTACAAAAAGGGGATGAGGAATGAGAAATTTTACTATCACAATGATCGCACTGTGTGAAATAAAACAAACAGAGGAACCCCACCCACCGCCTCCTCCTCCTGTCTTTTTGAATTTCAATGGAGGGAACATTTATTTTTGTACCCATGCTGATGTTGTTGCTTCTTTTTAATTAATTAACTAATTAATATGTCCATTTAATTACCTCTTCAATATCGTCTACTCTACCAAACTTATATGTGCTCCTAATTTTATTTTATGCCATTATTCTCCAAGCATTTATTCTCTTTATTACATAAATTTATCCTTCAAATTTAATGAAACTGA